>JAQFYC010000763.1:0-46559 GCA_034694165.1 Tomocerus mixtus
GACCCGATTTAAATGAAACCCAGTGTCATAAAATTGTGCATAGATAAGCTTTCGAATTATGTATAGCATGTGGGGGGGCACTACTCCTAGATTAGGCTCTGGACCCCTGCGCAGGTATTTCCTACCGCCCTGTATAAGGTGGAGATAGAGGATTTTGAGATGTGTCTGGTTTCGTTTAAGGTTAGTTTACGTGTGTAATATTCAATGTACGTACCGATATAGTACCTGGGTAAGTATGTATGTACTATGTACAGTTACCTAAGGTAGTATTTGTGCAATGAGGGTATGATTCCATTATATGTATCATAAAATAAAGAGATATATCTGTCTTTCGATGTGTCTCTTTCTATCCTTTAACTAAACTGAACATAAACCAGCGTGGTTGCACTACGTACGAGTCTAGAATGTTTGTGGAAAAATATCTTTACTTATAACTGCAGCAAGAGGCAAGGAAATAGCGTTCTCAGCTTAAGTTCTATCCATACTAACTTACTTTACGTTATGTTTCCATCTTCCTGAAATATTGTCAGCGTTCCTTCTTCTTCTTATTTCACATCTTTTACTTCAGTTACTTACGCTTACACTAAACTCTTCTATGTAGTAGTTACATACTACATAGTACAACTTTGTTACCAAAAACTTTTCTCAAACACCAGTAATAGTGTTTTCGGGGTGTATATGTATAGAATGATAAGCATAATATAATAATGTATAGGTAATGTATGTACTTTAACATTTTTCTTTTCTTACTTTTTACCTGAACCTTGCAACTTGGAAGTTGCCTGAATTTAGGAGATAGGAAATGAAACGGAGGTTACATTACTTACTGCACTGAAATATATTGCATTGTATTATGTGTAGGTATGTATGTATGTGTAAAATATTTTTTTCTTATCTCTGTACTCTGTAGCTGTTCTATGTGCATACAGATACATGGTGTACTGTACGTGTGAGATATTATTATATCAACTAATACTTGGAGATACAGATAGTACACTTTCAAATGTGCAAACACTAGGTTTGTATTTATATTTACTGTAGACTGTACAAAGAGTTAAGTTAAGTAACCATAAAATAGAAGGGAAACAGGAGCAAGAAGAAGACTCGTCTTTTAGCTAGTTCATAAAAGTATTTCAATTTTAGTCTTTGTAGTGAAGTGTACAGTAGTAAAAAGTCTGGGACGGAAGGCGACGGAAGTGTGTACAACTTCACAAGAGATCTTTATAAACTTACGAGAAAAGACAAGTTTTCCCTTTTGCTTTTGTTGTCATGAATGGAGGGACATTTCATTTTTCAAGGGGATTCTACACAATCTAGTGTAACTGTATATACAATACAAACACATCTCATCAGTAAAGACGTTTTAGTAGTGTGCACACATACAATCCAAACACTCTCAGTTCAAGAAAGCCAACATTAGGCAACGTAATGCAATGCAATGTTTGCAAAGACGTGCTTATGCATTTTCTATGGTTTTAAATGAACTAGGAACTCTTTTCGGTATTCAAACTTAATGTACAGATACATACATTTAAATTGAACTGTTATATGGATGCCAAAATAGCTGTAAACATTCAACACGGTCACTGCAATACACATGCTTGTGTTTTACATGCCCATATGTGGGTTCTACATATATCTCAATCTCTATACTACAGTAATACAGATAAATACTGATACGGAATTACTATAGTATGTATTTATCAGAATAGATTGCTGTAACTGGGTATTAATATTTGTTTGCAATTAAGTTTATATTTACTATTGCAAACTTATCTTTAGCGCATGTAAAATGTAAACAATCAGAAGTATTGGAACAGTTACAATGGAAATGTGAACTTATTACTTGGAATTCACTGTTTACTTCCTGTAAATATTGATTACTCAACAAATGTCGATAAAATGTCATTTGCTATGATTAAAAAATTATATTGTGCCGTTTTATCTGAATACACACAAATATAACATTATTTCCACTGTAAAGTTTATTGTATCATCATTTGTTGACATAAACTGGTTTTATTTGAAACAGAGCATGGTGCATTATTAAATGTAATATGAAGCATCGTCTCATCCCACATTAGCATTGCCATATATAGATAGGAGCAGTACAACAACGTTGTTCTTGTGTTAATGTTAATATGTACTTACTAGGATAAAATCTGCATTTCGTAAGCATTTGTAAGTATTCTGAAGAAACAATTGAATAAATAAAATGAGAGTACCTACCTATATGTTGTATGTATGTTTGCATTGTAATTACTACCAAAGTACTTGTTCACTTAATAAAACCAACAGAACTTTCAAAGTTTTAGGAGATTGTGCAATCTATCCGCTGTTGTACTTACAACTTACAATTTACAAAAGAGTAAGGATAAGAACGTTATGGTTTTGTATGTTTTGTAAGTTGTTTAGATATAGAGCACTATTAAAGATAAAAGACATCCTTGTACATATAATGGGAATTCTGCTGCAGACACATAAATATTACAGCATGGGTAACGCGTCTCATTGGCATTAGCGAGGTACTAATGCTAATACTTAATATGCTAATGACTATTGAACAAGTGTAAAATCCACTGTAAAGTGTTGAGGATGACACTTGATTATGGGGAATTGTAAGGGCGTTGCTAAACAATGATGCTAATAGAGGAGAGCTAATTTAGAAAATGTGTGTGCTTAAAAAATTCACAAGATAAACAATACGCACGCAGTACTGTACCGTAATGTAAAATGAGACGCGTTCAAAGAAGGCACGTATGTAATGTAATGTGTATATGGGTTGGGCGGAGGTGCGTAAACATTTTTGTTCTATTTAGTGGCAAGTGTCATGTTGAGTAATTTATGGCTTATTAGGAAGATTAAGAGAATCCTTGCACAAAGTAAAGTAAGCGAGATGGTAATTATTATGTACGTAAATATTCTGTAGGTAATATAAGGTACTGCGTGAAATGGAGACGAGGTTGATTTTGATTGTGATTGTGAGCTAAAGCGTGTAATTTGACTGGTCTGTAAGGTTTTGGTTTTGACTTAAGTGCAAATTTTAAAAAGGCATTAAAACGGTTGTCGAAGGATTGAGGAATTGAACTCGAACTGAGAATTTCATGCTCTTCAACTTTTATTGTTGAAACTAAAACTAAAATAGGAAAATATTATGGTAGACTGTGTTTTATGTTTAGAGTTATTAACTACCAACCTTAAAGCTTAACATCTTTTTGTCTAAACTCACTCTGTGTATTTCGTAGGCCGTAAACGTCAAAGACTGAATTAAACTAACTCTTAAAATCACAACATGAGCTTTGCATTCTACCATGTCCTGTATATTTACTATATAGCTACTTTAAGAGGATGTACTATGCACATATGAGTCGTAAAAACTAAAAAGACTCTCTCTCTCTCTCTCTTTCTGTGTCCAGAGGAAATGCACTGACTATTTAGAAATCTTTAAACTATACTACGACTACATACATACATGTAAGTACCTACAACAGACATCAATTTAAATCTAGCTCAAATGGACTTCATATGGAAAATTCGGTTCATCCATTTTATTCTTCGGCAGCTCATTCACTTACTACGGTGTTACTTCTAACATTGAATGTAGCATTGTAATGTATAGTACATGCAGCTTAATAATAAGTATTCACATATAAAATTGAATAAATATTACCGTAGACATCTTCATACGTATATCTATATGTTATGTAATGTAATAAAGTTAAGTGAAGATGTCTAATATACACACATGAGTATAAGTATACAGTACGTACATATATCTTCCAAATAATATGACAGTAGAATTTGGAGAATTTCTTATTCGCTACGCACAAAATATCATACTTTAGATATAGTATCTAGTTTAGTTGCTACAGAATATAGTTAAATAGTTCGAAACTTGAGACTACAAGTAACAAAATGCTAGGAAAAGTTTATACGACTAAAGTGTGGCAACACTTTATTTTATGACCATGGCCGTCATTATGCATAAGGGCCTAAAACTTTAACTCTAATGTACAAAGGAACTGGAGGAATCTTCCGCCTCAAATGGAATCACTATAAACTACCCGGGTTTAACTCTCCTCTACTTCCAGTACATATGTCTACAATTACTAGTACTACCAGATCTGGCCTGGCATTACATTACTTTTCTTTAGCATACATATATGCTACATACTCTAAAGGAAAAGCTTTTAATAGCCCCCACATATGTGGTCGACAAATTAAGCTTCTGCTTCTCACGATCACTTCAGTTCAACTTGAATATTCAACATTGAAACTAGGAATAAGCACTTTGCTCTGGAATTATTGTAGCTAACGAGAGTAAAGTGAGTGAGTCAAATTGCATTTTGCATTCTTTGCGTATCTACGCAATGAGAAATATTTCAAAAATTGCATTTTGGGATTTAACGTATTTAGATCATGTAATGCCTGAGTATTTTAATCCTTTAATGTGGTAATGCAACTATGCAAGCCAAAGTCAACCCTTGCATACATTTTCTATTGTAGTGCATAGGTACATTACTATAAAAGGAAATTCTTGCTTTCCCAAAACACAGAAATTGTTTCTCATTATCATTATGTATTTTAAGCTCAAGGATTGCACCATTAACGGTGCACGTGTAAGTGCACTTTGAGTCTTTATACTACACTTGAGGTTTGAAATGCGTAACTTTATCATTAATTTGTCCTAAATAATTTTATTTTGTTAAACCAATTTTTGGGTTGTTTTCTGATAATTCAAAGGCTAATAAATTGTAAAGGAAGATACATTATTTTAAGTTGCAGGAGAAATTAATTAGATTCATTTGCTTAATCCAATGTTCTAGCAAAAATGTTTTTAAAGGAGAAAACTTAAGAAAAGGAAACTTGTTTTTTCTTCCTGAGATTTTGGCGATGGCTAGCACTAACGCTAACGCTTTAAGTTGATTGTCTTAAGAAGTCGGTTATGTTATGTTAGTCTCCGGGATTTTGTTGTGAACTGGGGAGACCCTATGAGAGTAAAGAAGAGTGTTAACTTAACAGTTAAGAGCAGTTGTGTGTAATGCACTCAGAAAATAGTCAATACAGCACTTTGCTGATGTGATGTGGGATTGGAGGGTCGTGCGTTGTTCTTAAGTATATATTTTCTATGTACATATTCTACTATTATATACTTGAGCTAAAGATATTGCAGTTTGAGGCTCAGGTCTCAGTGCAATGAATTGGCTTGAGGATCGGTTCCTTTAGGTAGTAGTAGTAGTATAGTTATAGTATAGTTAGTATATAGTTACCCACTTGCCTTTAGTTGCTAAAACGTAGACTTATTGTTATTCTCTCTCGAATCAAATGGTGCTAAGTGAGTTTGACTAGGAAAGTTGCTCTGCGCTGCCTTGCCTTCTTTTGCCCTGAATTGTCTTTCCTCTGCCGTTTACGACTTGGCAGAGAGTTATGGCAGTTTCATTTCATTATTATTATTGTTCCAATAGATTCATTCATTCAGCCTGCCTCTTTCTCACCACTTGCTGAGTTGTGGGTTGAAACGTTGAAAGTTCCTAGGAACGACTAGGTATATATTTACTAAGGAAGGTAAGCTACATCACCATTACAATGGTTTGGCTACATACTTACGTCTATATGTCGAGAGTTTCTAGCTTTGCTTTTGCATTGCTTGAGTTAGTGTTAGCGTTAGTGTTAGTTAAGATAAGTTTGCTTCTGGCTAGGGATAGAAGTTGAAATCTTGAGAAGTTGTAAATGCATTTCTTCAAGATTCGAGTAGTACATATACAACCAAACCACAGATATACATGCAAACAGTATAAAGCAAGAGTGGAGACTTGGTTTGAGTTTGACTTATAAATATTTGATGCTTTGCTTATGCCTTTTAAAAGTGTGCGGAGAAATATGCAAATTGTGAGTGCGAGTCTTGCCTTCATGAATAGTTCATTCCGTGCATCAACTAGATTGGGTGCAAAAAAGCCTTATGGAACCAAAAGGACATCAAAACAAAATATATTGTTGCACGAATGAACCGCAGACTCCACTGGCTTTGTCCCTACATTCTACTACAATGCAGTACAATACAACTACACAATTTAATATGTCTACACTCTGTCTAAACTGAAAATGGAGTTTTATGTGCA
This sequence comes from Tomocerus mixtus, assembly GCA_034694165.1. Taxonomy (NCBI): domain Eukaryota; kingdom Metazoa; phylum Arthropoda; class Collembola; order Entomobryomorpha; family Tomoceridae; genus Tomocerus; species Tomocerus mixtus. Next base: position 6,120 of record JAQFYC010000763.1, read on the forward strand.
GGTGCATGCAATATTACAACTCAAGAACAAGAACAACTCGAGAGAGAATTATTTTATACTTGCATATACCTACACCTACCTAGCTCGGCAAAAGATAAACAGATTGAAGTAATTGTATTTTGTGCAATGTGCAATGTAACTAAATGCAAGATGTACTTATGTACTTTACTGTATGTTGGTACATGTCTTTACATTTTACATTGCTTTAATAGAAGAAGAAAAGGTAAGACAAGTCTAGGCAACAAAAATTGTGTCTTGTCTTTCTCTAGATCTCGTAACTCCCGGCTAGTCTGCTTTTCGATTGTAGTAGTTTAATTTCCATTTAAGATTATATGTTAGCTATTACTTAAGAAGCGTGATATACAGAATCTTATAGATTAGCTAGTGTCTTGTACATACTTATTTACTAACGTGTTTTAATTTTATTGTAGTTAAGTGAAAATACTATTTATTACTCATGAGGAGAGTTGGGAACGTTTTATTTGCCATACCATTTCGTTGTAGTTGTCGTTTTATAGTATAAGATAAGTTAGTTGTAGTTGTCCAATTCATTTATTGTCGGCAGATCACACAAATTAGTTAGGTATGTTATGTACTATGTTTTATTCAAGTTTTTTTTAGAGATGCCTCGTTACAAGGTGCGTTCTATGATTGCATCCAATTTGTTAATTCATCAGATAGCCAAATATCACATCACATACATTTACAATGTAACTAAATGTCTGTCTACACGAAAAGTGTACAGTATGTACCTATATACCTACTGATACTGATTTGATTTGATGTGATAAGATAGCGTAAGAATAAAGAAACAAGTCTAGAGTTAGAGAGTCCAGTTCAGTTCACTCTCCAGTTCAGAAAACTTGAGGATGGAGATGTGATTTGGTGCAGGATTGTTATAATAAGCAATAAGTATATACACAGAATAATATTAATATTATATCACATAGAGTGTAGCCCTGAGGCATTGATTTTCTTAAAAGACCAAATGGAAATGAAAACTGGTCTTGCTCTCGCTCCAACTCCAACAGAAGAGAGATGATTCGTTTGAATTGTTGAAAGAACCGTTTCGGTCAGAAGAAGGTAGTATTACAGATATACGGGAGTTTTGACCCCAAACGCCTTGTTTGGAAGTAAATTCATTGAAAATGTTAAAATGTTCAGTGTAGCTTAGTTTGTTAAATCAGATAGATGTTCTAATGCATCCTGGCCTGGCTGCCTTGGCATAACTTGGCTTGGCTTGGCCTGACAAAGATTAGTTACTGGTATGAACTGTCTTGTCTGCGGATTACTGACTACAATAGAAAATAATGCAAAGCATTTACTTAAGTCAAGTAGGTAGTATGTAAAGTAGGTAGGAAGGTATTTCATTTAGTATAACACTCTATCTACTAATAATTGTGTAACTTATAGGAAATTGTAGTAAAGCAACTATGAGATTTAGTTGCCTACCTTGGCTCATCCTCAATAATTCATTTCATAGCCATTGGTGCATCCTAGAGTAAATTATATGTAGTAGGCACACAATTACGCAAATCATGGGTTTCCTAATCACGTAGCTCTAGGCGAGATCAATATTTATTTGGATGCTTTTCATATAAAAAATATGACAATATTATATATTTAAAATAATGTTTATGTAGATTATAATGACCCACATCACTGCTCTTCCCTTAATGATATTAAAATGTACAAAAATGTTAATAGAAATGTTCAATTACGGGAAGTATTAATATTAAAACGTTGGAAAGTATCCTTTATCATTTAAACACGCTGTTTTCATATCGATCCTGTGAGATTTAGACTTATTGACTTTAAATTGAATTTTGTTACAATTAAAATCTCATTCAAAGTATGTGGGTAGCACTCTATGTGCCTACGACATGTATTTAAGTGAAAGAGAGATTTGTAGAATGTTGTTGCATACTTATGGATACAGACAGATACATAGGAATAGGACATTTAGTTGCTTACTCGAAGTCCGATGTGATTAAGTTGGTTGTATGTATGTAGGTAGGTAGTAGATTGGATGAACTGAAGTTTACTTTGCTAAGCTGACGTGGTTAGGTTTGGTTTGGTTGGGTTTCATCCGAGTTGACTAGAGTTAACTTGACTTGACGACATGAGCTAGGAGAGCAGAGCAAAGCAGATAGAAAGAGTAGTAAAGTCGACGTAGAGCTAAAGCTGAAGCTATTTGGATTTGCATTCGCAATCTGGTTTCATGTTTTAACATCGCCACATCATAGGATACTAAACTAAGTAAGGCAACCTAAGTAACGTAAGGTAACGTCGTCGTATCGTAGGAAAAGGAAACGATTACTTGCCTCATCCTCATCCTATGGCATGGCAAGGCCTAACCCGCATCACATTCACATCAACTACTTATACATGCCATGCCAGGCTATAATCCTCACTGAAGAGACTACTATTTACATAATATAACTTAAGTACACCTTCATATTCATAAATGCATATTGTATTTGCATGCTATATATGCATATTATCTTTTACTTTAGCTAGGTAGCTATAGCTATCCCATACTCCATTCTCCATACTCGCCCTCGGTGCTCAATATTATGATTACATGTCATTAACTTTTATTTTATTGGTGGATTTACAAACGGAGATTAGGAGAGAAGCTTTCTGGAGAATGCTAATGAACTAAAGGTGCTCAAATGGATTTACTATCTTATGCATACACAATACACACGTACTTATCCTTTCTTAGATGGACTTTAAACTTGTCTGGTCCATTCTATCTGTAGTCCAGCTTACTTAGCACTGTACCTTGCTTTCAGTGTTAGTGTTAGTGACCTGAAAGAGCTAATGAATATTTCAATTTTCTACTTAGGTACTCCATTCGTTGCAAAGATAAGTTACTTACACGCAAATGCAATGGCAATATTAATATTTTTCTTTTTTATCTTGGAAAGCTTGCACTAAAGGTGTTACGGCCCTCTTTAAACTTTAAATTACAACCTCTCTTATCTTTCAATTGTACTGTGGTTGCTATAATTCGCTTTTAATGTGAACAATGAAGCTACTGGTCATTCTTTCTCTTACAAGTAAGTATCTGTTGACATTATTATTATGAACTGGACACACGAACAAAATTGTTTATTCGCGTAAGATAAATGGTATTTTAGCTAACTTTGTATAAAAGGGGTACTATAGGTAATATACATTATAATTAGTATAGTATTCATGGTTTAAATTGACAGTTACCTACTTGAGAGACTGAATAAGGTATATAATTTGTAAGTCCTGTCATAGCAGAAGGTAAACTGAAGACATTTAGTAAATGAAACGCAAAGTTGAGGGAAACGAAACACGAAAATTGGTTATCAGTGTACATAATCTTGCTGTCATGTCAGTATGCCTGTTGAAGTGGCTATTATAGGTACACTTACACCACACAGCTTGAGAGATGTTAGTTGGTTTGGTTAGATAGAGTTAGATAGCGGAAGAAAATGGAATGAAATACTAGGAAGATGTTTCATGATAGCTGTTCTAGTGTGGCCTAATATTTTACAGGGAGTTTGACACAGTTGACTGGTAGTAGGGGTAATGTATCTTGTTTGGATGCTATGTTGGTTTGGTTGGATGTGGATGTGGGAAATGAAATGGGATCCATTAATACATCACCAAGTTACTTAAGATGCCTTTCTGAAGATAAGTATTTCTGTATACAGTAAGCATAAGCACCTTCACTTCACCTATAGTAAAAGATTTGACTTTGGTTCAGTTGACAGTAGTATAAACATTAGGAAAGACATTTGGCTACGCCACAAATGCTCCTGACGGTGTCATTCATTCCTTTGCAGCTTTGTATTGTTTTTGTGCTATCTCTGGCTTATAGGCATATAAATAGATTTATATTAGTGTCTATGATCTGTATTTGCATACAAATACATAACTTTGCACTAAAGTATTGAGTATTTACAAATACTTAGGCAGTATATCTGTTTTGTCGTCTGAAAATAGTATTTATCCTGTATAATAACTGTTCTGTGACTGGTACAATATGTATGGCATGGTGTTTCACATTCTTGCCATGTATGGTACACATACAATTACATGTTGCAGAAAATATGGATATCCCCAATTATTTATTTATTTATCTTCGTTTTACTTACCTAGGTTGTTTCTTTCGTAATTTTTAAATGTATCTGAAACCTGTATGCAGAATCAAAAAAGTTTATTTATACATGTACATTGCACAAAATATCTAAATAAATCGTAATTGGAATAAGTGGGCACCATTTGAACAGGTGCCTTTCCTGGTGGTGATACACAATTTGTCTGCAACACACACATACTTTTGTAAGTATATGTATTAGCGGCTTGTGATTCGATTTTGGAAGGTTCGTGTACAATACAGAGAGAAGGATCAGAATTTCTGTTTCTAAAATTCAAAGTCTTCATGCGTAACACTGAATGTTAGACTTGTCATTTTTGGAATACGCTTAGGAAGGAAACTAGCTGATGTAGCTTGCGTGTGCATATGCTTATCTAATAGATATAAGAAGTTTTAGGCTTACATATCTGTATTGTCTGTATGAAGTGGATGGTATATAAAGTCACATTGTGTGTATTGGAGTGTAACAGATGTAGAATGTGTGTATGAAGGAAAGTTAACGTAAAAGTGTTAGACTTGAGACTTTGAGAGTTGAGAGAGAAGGGGGACAAAATGGAAAAGTTTCCTTATTTGGCATGGATGTGCTGTGTGTTGCATATCTCGCTATATAAGTTGCCTTGTCTTGTCATGTACATATTAGCTCCTTTCTATATTACCTTTCTTGGTAGATTGCTTTGCTAGAAATGGTAGATTCAACATTCAACTTAACAAAGTTCACACTATACATACATAAATACATGCATCTACTACGTAGACACAAAACTAGACAGCGAGAGAGGAGACATTCAAAATTCTATGCAAGCAATATCATACTTACATACATTAGTTAGGACTGCGAATGCGTATATTGTGTATGAATGCATATTCGAATTCTGTTCTTTAGATCAGACCAGACGAGTAGGTATTTTAATATATTTACTTACTATATATAGTACTAAAGTAACATTATTATATGGATATGGAAGGTCTTCCAGTTTCCCCTTGGTTGGTCCTGTTGTATTTTGTATTTGTCGCCCCTTGTTCTTGTTAGATGTCATATGTCAACTCGAACCTCTCTGCCATGCCAAGCCATGCCAGAGTCACTCAACTATCTTTGCAAAGTGTTAAGCCCCTATCATATGCATATATTTACTACTTACTACTTACTATACTAAAAATACAATTGTCATGTCAATAGTGTTCTTCCTTGTTATATAAAGAAAAAAGCATACGGAGAACTTGCTACTTATTTAGTTCTAAGTAAGTAGGTATCTTGTGTCCTGTATTGACTTCGTAAACAATCTTTTGTTCAACTTCCTCTGAAAATGATTTTATGTACGCAGGTGTTTCTGCGTAATACATAAATGCAAAATGTAGTATCAGTGTTCAAAAAGTCAGCAATAAATTTTTTAGAGTGCTTCGTCTTTGTCAAATAAAATATTTAAAGAAGAACAAATGAGAAGACAATAAGGCGCAACCGTGGCTTGGCCAGGTCTGGCTCTGGCCTAGCCTAAGACGGCTGTGAGCGTTTCCGAAAACAAACAATAATAAGATATATTCTTTACTGTGTAAACGTCTGAAGGACTTTTCTCATTACTTTTAGAGCAAACACTGATAATATTTATTTCTTATATAACTGTATGTAATTCTTGAATCGAAAAATGAAGTTTGATGTTGTAGAAATAGGAATATCCTTGAAATTGTGAGCTATAAGAGCTTTGTTGTTTCCGAAATCAATTTATGTGTAGTGTGTACAATAGAACTTGAGTTTAAGGGTTTAAGGCTAGCCTTCTCTTCTGCAATGCGGTCGGTTTGGTAGTTGATATATACTACATACATATATCGGTACAAATAAATATTATTATACTTTTACGTTTAGCTTATTTACATATTGTACACGTCTGAGTTGGCTTTGGCTTTGGCTTGGCCTGGACTGCAATGCAATCTCTTTGATTTCCTCTGTATTGTATGTATTTGAAATTCGAATTCGTTCACAGATTGGATTGGATTACTTTACGCAGACGTGCATATCTACTGATATCGTATTGCAATAACATTATTGTATGCACTGTAAGTACATAGAAGAGAACTGAACTGAACTGACTGTGATAGGAAAAGCTAAAGCTAGCTTTGGAACTTGAAGTAAAAAAGACGAATTAAATCTCAAGAGTCTATCTAGGATATTTATTTATGTACTTACATTGCATATATACGAGTACAATATATCTGCAATGAGATTTCTTCAAGTATAATGTACTATATGTAGTATGTACTGAGTTGAGTACGTATGTCATGTCCTACTTGGCTTGGCTTTGGCTTTGCCTCCTGACTTGACTTGAGTTGAGTTGACTTGACTAGCTGCAGCCTGGCTTGATTCACTTGAGCTGTTTAAAAGGCTTAAGAAAAAGAGTTTTGAAGGCTTTTAAAGGAGAAATAGCCTAGCGTCCGTAAGTCTCCTGTCTTTCTATGTGTTGTGTACAATCTACATAAATGCTCATAAATTTTATTCAGGCTTTTTAGTATCAATCCAGGAAAGCCATAATGCTGTGTAACAGTAATGCACCCAAACTAAACGCTATTGTAGTTGTACGGCAAATGGTAAATGGAGCACCGAATTCGAAGGAACGAAAGTTGAGCCAGGCAGAGGCAGGCTAACAGCAGAATAATAAAACAGAACGCGATGAGATGACTGACATTTATATCATATGTTAGTAGTAGTGATGTGATGTGATGGGATGTGAGTGGGTGCACTCATATCGAGATAAGTAAAAGGCAAAGCCAAAGCCAAGTCTAACGGAAGTTAAAGTGGCTTGGATTTGGAAATGTATGCTATACGACACGAACGTACTCACTTTACTTTACTTACCTACTCATGCAGCCAAATCTAAATCCAAGCCAAGCCAAGCCAGATGAATTTAGCAGAAAGGAAAAGTTCAGTAAGAAAGCCGGCCAAGGGCATTGCAGTCGTTTGTTATTCCTTTTGTTATTATTCCTCCGCCGTACTTCTCTTTAGACTCGGTCCGCACTTTGCTTTTGCTTTCCCATCCCTTTTCCCCGTGACTTTCACCACTAACATCCAATTCAACTAAAACGAAACAGGAAAATCAAAAACTTGTTCTGGGATTTCCAAACTTGCATCATCCTTCTTCTTTTTTCTTATATGACGATCTATCTGTATTTACTGCTTGGGTATGCTTTCACTTTCACTATATTTAGTTTCGTACATGTACATACATGTATTATGTATATATACGAATTTACGATTTGATTTATTCTACCTAAATGCAATTTGCTCTTTGGTTTTCGCTAACTTATTTGACCCAAGTCAACATCAAATCTTACAAGTCACATAGGACACAAAGGCAAGACATATCTCTTATGCTTAAATGGTATGATAGCAGTAAACGTCAAACTATCAGCTATCAACTATAGCATTCCATTTACTCTTACTACTTTCATGTCTAAATGAGTTTTGTGATAAGTGAAAGAACTTGTATTTCTTGATCGTTCCGAAAGTTTAAGGGTTTCCGTAACTTGTAATAGGTGCCCTCTCTTTAATCTCCAATTCTTTTCGTCCTCGGCTCCTCTACCCTTTCCACATGTGCAATCTAACCTAATTTAATATCCAGTCGTTCAAGGTCTAGCCAACCATGAAGTTAATTTTCCAAAACTCTTTGATGACTTTCGAAGTACGTATTCCAACTGATATATTATATTACAGTTTCATCCAGCTTCATAAACTTATAACTTTATTTCTTAGTAATAAGCTCTTTGTACTTGCGTTTAGTCAATTATTGTAACTTACATGTAACATCGTTAAATTTTCTGCAAGGAAATAAATCAAAAATATTTCAGAGAAGTAAGTTAGACAGTTAAATAAAAAGTCTTATTTCAACAATCCAGATTTTTCCAGTGCGCAGTGTAGGTAAAAGGTTATAACATTCGTGCTTTAGCAAGAATCCATATTTAAAATAAAAATAGAACGCATCGCATCGTGGGTTAATTAAATTTAAGCGAGAAATATTGTTGTCGTCATTCTGTCAGCAGGATATTAAATGAACATTTGAGTTGCTTGCCAATTTTTGTGAAGGTTATTATGATTCATGGTATTAATAAGAGAGATTGGGTGAATTGCGACATGAATTCCTAGTGAAATGATATATTATGTACGTATATAAGTACTTACAAAGAAATTATTGATGGAGATGGATGTTACTTTATAAAGTGAACGGAAATTGACAGAGTAATAGAAATTTTGCAGTAGCTGTAGCTACACTAACTAACAATGGTGTTTGTATAAATTATTAAGAATGAAATGCATTGCTTTGTAAAAAAAATTGGTATTGAAAAAATTTTATTCTATAGTAAACTAACTGAAATTTTATTTGTGCAGATCATACTGAAGGATGAAGAAAGAGGTGAGGCGGAACTCAGGGCCAAGCGTCTTCTCAACTGCGAGAAACGGAAAAACTACAAGTTTGACGTGACTGCAGTCAGCTGCCGAGGAGATTTGTCTGACAAGTAAGTACTTCTACATTCACTTTATCTACCATTTTTCTTACTTTATTATTTGTGTCTGCGAAGGAAGTTAAGTTACCTGTGTCTTATTTTTTCCCGACTTTTAATGTCAGTTACATTCAACATTTAATGTCAGAATATTTGATATGAATACAGGTATGTAGACCATTATTGACGTACAACAGTTTCCTTTGTTCTTTGTTTCATATTTATACTAATTAGTTTTACAACCTAAATACTATGTGTCAAGTGATGATGGAATAATTTGTTTTCTCTTTTTATATCCAAACATCATTTAATACTTTCACAAATACTTTCATTTTATAGAAAGGCCATATGTTCTTGATGCACTGTAGTTACCTTCCTGAATTTCATTCATTGTAAGGGACAAAAATGATTGCGCAACGTTTAGCCTTAATTTCAGACTTCGGAGTTTGAGAGGCTAGAAAATGTTTTAGTTTACTAATTGGTAACTATGGTAACCTGACTCATTCTTTCCCACAGAAGCAAAAAAACGCCTACGTACTTGAATTATCCAGAGTAAACTTTTCGCCAAATAAATATGTTGCAATGTCGTACGTCGTACCTACATAGCACAGTAGTAGAGTAAAGCATTCTGTGAAAAGGTCTTTGGACTTTTTCACGAGAAAAGTAATTATGAGCAATGTTGTTTTCTATTGCGTAATGTACATATGTAATATGAACATAGAAGCCTTAGTTAAATAGTTCGCAAGTGTGTAAATTAACATTGATTTGTTCGTTTTACAAGAGGATACCTATCCCTACCAGTTACACAACTATGAATTCAATCATACATAGTCAATACAATAAATATCATGTTCGTTTCGTAATGTAATGTAATACCTTTTCTTCCATTGTAGTAATATAAGTTGGAACTCAGTGCTAATTTATATTTAAATTACACTTCAGCAAATGCAAATATTAGAGAGTAGAGTAGAGACATAAATGAGAATTTGAATACAGCTTCTCAAATTAGTTCCTTGCAGAATTGATTGAGTGAATTTGAAAGGAAAAGTTTGGTTCTCCTCGAAGAATAGTTAGCAGCGCGAAAAATCTTTATACAGTTAATACATTACACTGCAGTATTGTGCACGACTTAAGTAAGTAAATCAATACCGCAGCACTTGATGAGCACACGTCTACTTCGTGCACACACTCCTCTTATTCCTTCGAGACTTTAATGGTCGATAGTCTGACAGAGTATGCTGCGTTATTCGCATACTGTTTTAAAGCAAAGACTTTGCCCTTTCCACCTGTATTAACAGAATCATCGTCACCTTTTTATTAAATTATAATATGCAAATCAATGTCTAAATTGATGCACTAAAGTTTTCTAGGAGAACCAAACTTTTCTTTCCAATTCACCCAATCAATTCTGCAATTAACCAAATTAAAATCATTGTGTTCAAATTTTCAATTATATAACACGTCTTTACATTTACATTTCGCGTTAACCCATAAAGGTGTTGTACTTTCAAATACGTATAGTAGGTAGGATTTTCTTTCTTTTAAAGCATTTGAATGAGGTATGGTATTTTTGCTACTATATTTGTCTCGTAGTAAATAAAATATTATGTAATTTGATATATGAAACCAATAGTACTTATTTTGGCCACTCTGTTAATATTTATAAAGACACAAGGAATCGTGACACCAACTTTACCTCGCAATTATGAATAAAAATACATTTGGAATTTTTTCCTAAAGGTCTAATATATAAAATTCAAAAAGTGTAGATTGGAAATAATTATTTCATAAAAGACTTTTAGTAAATAATAATCTTCAAATAAATAAGTAATTTATAGAATTTTCGCCACTTTCGTCAAAAGTCTAGAAACTATGCACGAAAATGATTACATACTTTAATATCATATATTTTATCTATCGACTCGATACATAAAATAACAATTGTTGAATAATTCAACACAACGCAGCTCATTTCTAGCTATTTCCATTACTTTTAGTAAATAGTAAACAGGGTGTCAACTTAAGTGGAAATGCTAATGGTATGAATTAGGAATGTATTTAATTTGGTTCAGTAGGCATAATGGAATAAATAAAGAAGGACGGTCACTCGGTCGACTCGGGTCAGCTTGTGAATTATTAGATATTCTTAGCTAATTTATATGGGATCGTTATCCTCTTCTTTTATTCATTTAGTTTGCTTGTTAGTCTTTAGGAACCGTCATTACCGACTGACAGAGAAATTTATCCTCTTTACACTACCATATCAAGAGCTGGGCTAAAAACGTTAATATATTATTATGTGTTATATATGTACATACTATTAATAGTAAAGGGAGAGTACTAGGTAGTTAGTCTGCTAAAACTAACCAGGCCAGAGCCAGACCAAGCCGAGGCAGTGAAGAGTGATACTTAGCGTTGTTGAGAGGATTCATAATGAAGCCAAAGTCAAACAAGAGAAATAGTGGACACGACAGAGGAGGAGAGAATGAAAGTTGCATGGTAGTAACCCAGCACACTAATGAAATGTGTGTAGTACCTACTGTATTTTAGTATAACAGTAGTAGCCTACACTATAAGTACGTACGTATCCTGTAAGTGAAAGTGAGTGAGGAATGTGCGAGAAAGAGAGTAGAGTCTGCTAATGTAAGTGTTATATGTGGCGCTGATGAATTCTGTATAGCTGGTTTCAGTTCAGGGAAAGTTATGTTATATTTAGTATACGTACGTACTTATATGTACATGGATTCTATTCTATACAGGAAATAGATAACTACTGACTAATGGTGTTTTCTCTCAGTACTCTGTACTCTACTCAAAGACTAAAGTAAGCAGTGATACGTAGTAGCTACATAAATATCTGGGTACGCAGACATATAAACACAAAGCACACAGCAAAGCAATGCAAGGGAAATATAGATGATGAGTAAGCAAAAAGGAAACTAACGGGTTAGTTGGGGAAAGTTAGAGAGAAGAGAAAGCAGGGGGAAGAAACAGAGCAGACCAGACGTTTGTTCAAATATGTATGTATGTATACCAACAGTAAATAAAGCTAATGTAATATATACAATACTATAAGGTACCTTCCTTCCAGTATATAAAATTAGAGTGATGTGATGTAAGTACTTCTGGTTCTTGCAAACAGGGACGTATTAAGCTGTGGTTGGAAGAGCTATAATTTTTGCCCCTCAAAAAGGATAAAGAGTGAAACTACAATAATGTTATAACTATCGAAGATGAATCACCTATGGCTAATTGTATCTGTTTCTTAATATTTAATAGTAATAATAAAATCAGCAAAGAAGTAATTTTTGCGGATTTTAACTAAAAAAGAAAATTAACGCTATATTTTTACCAAAGTGGCATTTTGTTATTCGTTGAGTTATGCTCTATTCCACGTGATTATCTATTACACTACTTCATGTACTAAATTAGACAGAAAGAAAACACTAATAAGTATATGTAGTAGCCCATTCGAAAGAAAATCCCAAATACGTGGTTCCTCTATTGAAGTTAGCAGAGAATGGTAAATTTTAAATTGTATGGTGACTTGTAGAGCAAACTATAGGTTTTGTTCCTTTTTGCAACGAGTAGGTTTGCAGAGTTGTTGTTTACTACTACTTAGTATGTATGTATGTGTGTGTACCTATGTAACATAGAGCAGGGAAGTCAGAGTCAGGCAGATTTACTTTGGTTGGTTTTAGTTTTAGTTTCAAGTTGCTCTCCGTATTTTTGTATGTGAGAGTAGTGTGTTGTGTTTCTTCTGCTCTGGAAATGGAATGGGATGATCACGATAAATTATTTCACCTTTTTATCATCTTGAGATTCTCTTCTACTTAGAAACTCTTTTGATCTTCCCTGGCTTAGCCTTAGCTCCTGTCTTCTTCCTCTGTCCCTTCTTCCTGGTCTGGTTTGGTTTGGTTTGGTCTGGACTGGTGCAATTCATCCGGCTCTACTTTTTTGTGCTCTTGATCTTCTCCTGAAGAAGTTAGAGTAAGTAATGCCGTAAGGCAAAGCGATGTTATGTATGTGTGTGTGTGCTATGTAGAAACAGGTTGAAAAGTTTCCAATTCTCGTTTACCAAGCCAAGCGCAAGCCAAGCCAGCAAGACCAAGCCAGGCCAGGGCCACAAAGGAAAAGCGCCCTAACTCATTGTTTCACTTTTCTTCTACAGATACATAGTGAGCATTGGCCTGGACCTTCTTTAGCACTTGCTCTTTCATGAACATGAACATATAGTATATGTACTGTAAGAGCACTGTTCTCTAAATATCCTTAAGAGTTGAGCATCTTAAATGAAACTATGTATTTATGCATGATTCCTTACTTTTAACCTTTCCCGTAAGTCAGAACAGGGCGGCGCAGCTTGTTTCTCCAGGAGAAAGTTGCTAGCCATTTTTTTATTTTCCCAGCTCGGTGTTGCTCGCATACTCGCATTTCACTGAAAGTAAAGTGAGTCGAATGTGATGATCTTGATAAGGCCATATGTCATTGTCACTCACTTGTAGACGCACAACACTAACCAGTTTTTCTCTCGGGCGTCTAGCCTAGCCCCTAACTTGACATGCCACGTAACTGTAGTTCCCTAAGTGTTGCAAGTTGCATTACAGCAGGAATGTAGTTACAGTACTTACGTAAAGAGGCAAAGTATGTATATAACTAATGCAAGAAAAGCGGTGAATGGGTGTGTGGCCATTTAACATACTACATTGGTATATGTAGTACATATGGTACATAGAGAATATTTGCAACGCGGCCAAGAAATGTACTACTACTACGTAGGTGAAAATGGAATTCGAATTAGAGGAAAGAAAAACGCGGAAGGCTTTAGAGAAAATGAGAATTGAATTTGAATTCCGACGTCCTGTTCCTTTGTGCTGGGAATGTGAATGGAAATGCTGATGCTCCCTTTCAACTCTCACCTTACAAAAATGCTAAGAATTAACCAAATAGTCCCTATGTGACGAGCAGACATTATTCTTCAAGATCACGTTTTATATAGGCTACATACTGCCTTTAATACTTTAGTGTTTTATGGTATGTCTGGAGACAGCAGTTTTAAATTGCTATAGAATATATCTGTAAAACACCTTCGATATTTAATAGAGGATGGGAAACTGAAAGGAACTCTTATACATATAGTATTAGTAAACAAAACCGCTGCCTAAACGGTTGGTGCATAATAATAATGCTGAATTTAAGAATAGACATTATTCGAAATACACAGATGCTTCTAAAGGGAAATAAATTCATGAAAAAGTTGGTCTGGTTCCATATATTGTGGTAGATAAGGTGGAAATGGCCTTGATTGCATTTAAGGTGTAGTAAAGGACGATTTTTCGTACAATTGAGCGAGATGTCTCTCTCTGGGATTTACCAAGACGGAAAATAATGTGTAAATCGCTTTATATTAGATTAGATCATCTAAAGTGGTCAGGCAAAATTTTGGGTAGTTTGGCATGTAAAGGTTTAAAGGTCAATTTTCGATGCCCTGGTTTCGAGTGTGCGGTCTACTTTAAAAAAGTTGCATTCTACTCACAACTAGGACAGGATGGACAGACACGTACTTTCACTTCTAAACTTTCACTGGCAAAATGTCGAATCTGACCTAACCTTGAATTTATTAGTGTCATATCCTCTCTTGTCTTGTCCAGTATAAAATTGAAAGTGTGTTAGAAATGACAATACTGCAAAGTGAAAGCCAATTTTCTATTCTAAACAAAGAGCACGATGTTCTGCTTCAACTTTGGAAAACTAATGCAATTCCCCAGCCCCGCCACTTAGCATAATGCCAATATATGTATGCAAAAAATAACCGAGTGCATTGCTTTGTGATTTTCAGTGCCACCGTTCACATCAGCGTGGTTGACGTCAACGAGTACTCACCAACATTCCTGGAGCCTTCCTACGTTAAACAAGTTGACGAAGGACGATTGTACGACCAAATTCTCCGCGTTGAAGCAACGGATCGAGATTGCACGGCCAAGTTTGGAGACATTTGCAAATACGAAATCCTTACCACTGACCAGCCTTTCGCTATTGATAATGACGGTAAGCTGAGCGTTTATTTGTCTAGGCTTATCGATTTCGTTTGACATTGTCGTGCTTGTACTTCGTATTATACATGCTACTGGAAATTCTATTCCGTATATGATCAGCTCCATATTCCTAGGTACTCTAACTAAGTAGACTCCAGTACACAGGAGGATGGATGCTTACAAAAAACGGATTGGTTTACCACTAGGATAATATTACTTCCTTCCTACCATTATGTACTTATTTGAAGCGCATTATTTCTGCGGCTCTAGTTATACTAGTGCCCACTATTATGTTATATAAATAAATAGAGTATTATATGTCTTGTCAATCCAGCTCCAGTCACTTCTTATGTACCCAATCGAGATCGAGGGCACTCCGGTTTGGATTTGTCTCGTTGGCCCCAATCCTCTTTATATTATAGACATCAGTAATAATAATACATTATAGTATCTCTATAAAATGATATTGAGTACAAGGGTTTAGAAGATTCCAAGAAATCGGATTATTTCAACAAAAGATATTCGAACCCTTTCACTCTCTTTCGATTGCCTTTAGTTCATTTGATAAAGTAATGGATGCTTTTGCTACTACTTGTCCAGTTTTCAAACCTATTGTACCTAGAACCTAGTTCAGTATTTCCTTATTATGGAATCGATCAGATAAATCAATATGGGTGAATCTTCCGAATAACAATGTAGACCTTCCACAGATATATTTAATGCGTGTTTACTATTAGTAGCTAGCTACTCTCCTGTTGTTTTGTTCTAGATACATTTTGAGTAAACATTGTGACAGTAACTGAGAGCTAGCCCAATTAGATGAAAATGCAATTCAGCATTGCTTTCAACCCATTTCGTCAACAGATTACATTATGTAAAGGATATACGTACTATTAAAAGGAATAATGAGTTTGAATTTTGTTTGTCCAAAATCCTACTCTGGTTACTGGCTAAATTATTGAGGAGGTAAGTAAGAACCTATGAACAGTCTAATGAAGTAACGAGATGGAAATAAATAAAAGATTACTTTACAGACTGAAACTGCGTAGTAGCCTCGGGTACTTATGCTTAGGAAGTATACGGATATAGTAATAGATTTAAAAATGTATTTTCCTCCACTGTGCACTAAATACCCTTAGCAGCTAATGAAGTCGGCTCAAAAATTAATTCTAAAGGAGGCTCGTCGTGAGTAAAATGTAGTGAAGTAGTAGTTCGTAATTCCTCGAAGAAAAGTAGAGGAGAAAATAAGTAAGTCATGCTAGAGCTAACCATAAGTAGAGCCTGGTGAGATTTATTACGTCCTGATACACAACTATTGATTGGACTCCTCATAGAATGAAATGTAGGCTGGAAAATCGTTGATTTACTCAAGTGGGCTCTTCTTAATGGATAATTAATTTGTTCCTTCTTTCAGTCCTTGTGAGAGAGAGAGAGAACTTCCTTTCTACAGGATGTTATCTGGTTTGGTCTTATACCTACCTTCCATATCTCTATGGAATACGGAATTTTTCTAAAGATTCCTTACAAAACCATTTAAACAGAAAACTACCCATAGATATACTACAGACTACTATGTATGTAGAAGGGTTTACTCTATTATGTATGTGTTCTACCAAATAGGTTTGCGAAAATTATTTGCAGTTCTAGTTTTCTAGCTCTTGAAAGTCTTCCTATAACATCACAACTATGTTCAAATTGGAGTTTAGTTTCTCTTCTTAGTAAATGTTATGTAAGTAAGTTAGCCAAGTAGACCCTACTATATTGCAAACCTGAGTTACACATAAAAAGCTTTTAGCAAATATTTCCAAGAATTCGTGGAAAAGCTTTTATTCGCAGTTTCGACTAAATGGCTTATCTACCTAGGTACACAGACACATCAAAATATATTTACTTCTGTGTACAAATAATTGCTAGCAGATACAATTTTTAGTTAGAAATATATTTTTAAAATAACTCTAAACACTATTTAAAATGAACTTGCACCAATTTTGTACATACAGACGTATTTATCACAGGGTTTGGCAAGATATACAGAGTTTGGTAGGGAAATGATAGGATTGATTCTAAAAGAGAAATCTTGTCTGTTTTATTGAATTATTGTGAATTGGCTGAGTGTTCAATTCATTTCTATGTACCTAGAAGTTAGGATGTGCATTTCCTAGATATATTGCAGTGTTATTAAAAATAAAATGGTTTCGGGAAAGTTGTCTCTGTACGAATGTCCTGTCAGTGTCAATCTATTTGGCCTTTAGCTGTAAATCAGTGGAATCCTATGTTGATAGCTAGCCGAAGTGTGAAAGGCAGGGAAGAGCCGTTTTCAGTGTGAAATCCCGAAATCCGACATGATATTATTTTCTCACCTCAGCTTCTCAGTATTTCCGTTCTACTTAGTTTCTTATTCCTTCGGCATAACCTCCTCGTCCCTTCGAATTCACATCACATCAATATTATAGCCTTTTCCACAGAGTGTGCACGGTTAGATTCCAATTCCTTTCCTTTGGTCTTCCTCTCCTCGTCTCCTCCCTAATATATGTAGCATGTAGTAAAGTAATACGCCTTTCCCTCTTCAGTTCAAGTCAAGTCAACTTGAGGCAGGCAGTTTACTTTACTCTTACTGTATGTATTGCTATCTTCTAGTCGACTTCTTGCTCTAATGTAATCCGATAGTGAATGAATGTTATGCATGTTTTCGGTGATATATTGGCGACCTTAGCTACGTCTCCACATAATAATATCCATCTTTCCCAGGAATTGAATTTTTCCGAGGAAACCAAGCGGGAGATGCCAGAAAATCCTCAACTACCTAAAAGCCTGATAGGAATGTAATGGAACATGGTCCCTAAATCCGCTGTTACGTTTGATTGAGTTTTGCAAACTCATCTTTACTGTAGTATAGTACTATTATGTTGTGAATTTATTTCTAACTGTATATGTAGGATCTATATTTGCAGAAATGCAGAGCCTAGAACTAGAAAGTTGTTTTTCAGTTGACTCGCTCGGGAAATTATTGTTTGGCAGGGCACAAGAAACGGAAGTAGTTTGAATTTGAATACATAATTGAGAATTAAAATCAAGATTTACATTTGGCTGAGCTGTTAGCTTACAAAAATGGCGTTTTTTGTTTGCTTGGCTTGACTTGACTTATAATATGTATTCCTGTTGACTACTACTCGTGTTCTGCTTCTGTTGCTTAAGTTTCAACTTCTCCACGTTACACGATTCGCTGGACAACAAAAGTTTTCCAAAAACATTTATGAATTGAAAAAGTTTGTAAAATATTTGACAGGATCTACGAATCTATGAATTGAGTTGCTTGCATTTAAACTTTACGATTTACTACTTAAGAACAAGAACGTTACCAGTTGCCTTTGCCTAGCCTGGCCTGTAGTCAAGTAAAGAATTGCATATTTTGTGCCGTGTTGTGTGGATGTGGAAGTAAGGTGAAACTAAAAGTAAAACTAATAAGGATACCTTGAAACGTAAAGTAGACAGTAAAGTGTACGCTGATCTGGCAGAGAACAGCTTAGAAACTCATTACGACTCCTTTTCTTTGCAAGATAACTTCCGCTACCTTCATCGATTAGACTTCACCTCACTTTTCCAGACCAGTTCAGCAAAATAAGAACTGAAACTGAATGTACTGTGTACTACTAATGTACCTACTAAATGAACAATTCTAAATGACGGAAGGAATGATGAAAATTGGCGAACGGATTGGATTCGAGTGCACGGAAATGGAGAAAAGGGAAAGCGGCGGAGAGAGTGAAAGTTCAGGAGCTCCATTCTATGCAATTTAATTTTATGTGCCATTTAGTTCAGCAGGTGCGTAGATTTTATGGTAAAGTTCCCTCTATACCGTCTTTCTCTTCAATGCAATGCTCAATGTTCAACGGTTCAACTAAAAATACATCCAGTCTTTGTAACTCTAAACATGCCAAGACTTTCTCTATCCTCTACCCACTCCAGTAAATTGTGAAATGTGAAGTTGAACCAAGAAAACATTCTCATAGTTTATCTCTGACTTTTCATAGTTTTTCTTGGTAAGCAAACTAGTAAAGTGAACTGACATACGCTATATTTATGTGTGTGTATGTGAGTTTTCCTAAATACAGACTACTACTGTATACATACAGATATTTCTACAATGCATCCATTCACGTGTATTATGTTACATACTAGAGAACAATCTATTGAAGACAATGGGATGGAATAGTAAAGGCGAGAGTGTATGCGATGCGAGATGGACAGTTTAATAAAGAAAAAGCTTACACTTGCACTTGTGCTGTGACAAACCATGAGAAAACCGAGACAAGACCTTAACTTACGTTATTTTGGAACACTAGACGACACGACGACGAGAAGAAGTCAACCTCTATCTCTAACTTTATATACATTTAGTTTCTACTCGAATTACTATACATATACAGAATACGTACGTACTTCTTATTCTTCTAAAGTTTCCTACAAACATATTCCTAGTATTTACAGATAGAAAAGAAAGTGAAGTTGAGCCGAGGCCGAGCTGGAGCTGCACGGTTCGCTTCCTGCCTTTATCTCAGTGCGTACTTGACTTCCCTTCCTTTGACTTGACTTAACTTGACTTGACTTGACTCAACTGCGTGAATTGAAATACAATACTATGCGTTCTGCATTCCTCTATGTGCCTACTATAACTGTAATACAGTTTCAGTGAAGATGAACGTATTTACTACATATCTCTGCATTATATTTAGTCATATAAGTACATGTTTGTATGTAGAATAATGTAATGTCGGCCTGGGTTGGCGTTGGCCTAGCACATTCACATCCCGAAAACACTAACAAGGGAAAAAGAACACTCCTTGTTGGCCCGTCCGTAAAAGTTAAAGTGAAATGTGCTCAAGTGCTCTTCGCATCCTAAAGCTTCCTCACAAATTAGCTCTCGGGGAACTAGGATTTCTATTGACGCGTGTGTGAATGCGAATAATATCTAGACAATCTACCTCCTATTGTTAGATTCATATAAATACTGGGAGTAAAATGTGATACATATATGTACTGTAGGTACTTATAGATATAGGTAATGACTGTAGTGCATTCCGTTGTACAATTCAGTTGAGAGTTCCTACTTATCTCAAGCAACTTTATATAATGTAATTGTATATGTATATGGTATGGTACTAATGCTCATTTGCATGTGTGCGGGCCATCTGAGCTCAACTTACATTCAGCATTAGTTAGTTGGCTGAAGACACTTGTATAAACTAGTGCTCTCCAGTACTAACTAGTATTCTCAGCTGAATTGACGTGATAAGTAGAAAGCGACCGACTCTATTATATTGGTTTCTAAGTTGTAAG
The DNA here is from genome assembly GCA_034694165.1 of Tomocerus mixtus. Taxonomy (NCBI): domain Eukaryota; kingdom Metazoa; phylum Arthropoda; class Collembola; order Entomobryomorpha; family Tomoceridae; genus Tomocerus; species Tomocerus mixtus. The sequence continues at coordinate 26,115 of JAQFYC010000763.1, forward strand.
CAGACAAAAGAGGAGAAAATTAATTTACGCAGAATCTAGGAAACTGTTTTGTTTGTTGCATGTATGTACATACATATATAGTTTTGTATTACATACAATGAATGTAGGTACTGTCTTGCACTTTGCACACATGAAGTATACTATACTTTAGTTTGTATATATATATAACCATATAAGATCATATAAGATTTTATTTTGTTTTCCTATAATTTATTCAGCTATTCAGTATTGCCATTTCTACTGCCACTGCTACTGCTTGTCTGCATTTATTTTGAAAGTCACGATTTTATTAGGATGGAATATTTTGGTTTACGTTTGGAAAGAGATAGTTGTAGTTTAGTAAATGGTATAGTCGATTGCATAGTTTTCTCTATAGTAAGTCCACTTCACTCCATTCTGCCACTTCAGTCCACATGCACAAAATGGGATGGCATTACATTCAAATGGAAATAAAGAGGAAAGTAAAGTAGTTTTGAGGAGCGGGTGTGCTACTGTACTCTGCAGCATGGACCTTCCAGCTTAGTTCATCTATTATGTATACTTCCGACCATTTTGCAAAGTTAGTCTTTAGAAAGGAGTAACCAAACTGCCTGTACTTGCCACTTGCATTGCATTGCATGCTATCACTACTATAACAAAAACGTAGTATTACTGTGTATGCATAAATATCTATAGATTCCTATATAGTATGTATATGTATGTATATGAATGGTAAGTTAAGTAATAGAGATACGAGGCCATCATAGTTCCCCGTTACCACACACATGCCATTCATGCATTGCATTCATAATTGTAGTTCGTTGGTTTGGTTGAGAAAGGAAAGTGGTTAAGTTTCGTCAAGGCAAAGCAAGGCAAGGACTACATACATTAAGTAAGGAAATGCAGACTTTGATTGTATGAAACACATAAAGAGGATTTGAAAGACATAATATCCTAATACCAACCACTGTAAGAACTTTCTATAAAACACTCCTATATTGGTTTTACTATGTTTACATACTTATCATGTGGAATATATGTGGTACATCGTACATACGTAATATGTATGTATGTAATAGTAAATTCTATGAATGCCAAGCCATACCACAAATGAATGTATGGTCTAGTGCATATAAACTGAATAAATGGAAGCCACTAACTGCCGCTTCCTCTTCAGCTTTACATATGTACATACATACATACTTCCATTCCACTAACAATAAGACAGTCAGTCCAGAGCAGAGGAACTAACGTTCGCAATAATTCACAGGGATCGTCCAACTAAATACTTTAGGCATTACGTACGTACGTATACGTCCTGTGACTGTAATAAACAGTAGGTAGTACACATTCAGCCTCAAGAACAGAACACGAGCTGGTTGGTATGGGTTAAACGGGAAACTTTAGCTTTTGCCTCCAATATGAGCCACGACTGTAGCGTTTCCCGACTTAAATTCTCTTTTTTATGAGAAAGTGAATGTTCTAGCTCTTCTTTTATGACTAATTAGAATTAGGCACAGAAATTTCTGACATTTATTTAACTCTGTAGTAGAATAATGAGCGGAAGATATACCCAGTACTTATATGTAGTACATAGTTAGAATTTGTATTACTTTCACCTCCTGTTGACTTTCTTCGCAGTTTAAAATGCTACAGTTGGTCTGACATTATTGCGTGGCCTTCTGAAATATATTACGACGTGTATAACAGTATACTACAGTATGTAGTAGTTTATAGACCATTACGTACTTACATTACAGTAAGCACACATGCACGCATGTAACAGCATTTGGACAAATTATTCTACCCTGTTAAGATTTAAGTACCTTTCCTATCCTCCCTTTTAGTACATCTTTTCGTGTATTTTGCCTTGGGTAGCTTATTATTAGCAAAAATGTAAAGAAATTATAGGGAGTATGTACAATAGCTTTCACTTGCATTTTAGTAAACGGGGAAAGTTATTTTCGAAAGGGGAATTCCAAGGGGTGCTGGTGCTACCAAGAGCTTTTCCTTCTCGGAACTCCTAACGGTGCACTATCATAGTTAACAATGGCAGAGTTGAACCGCGAAATTAATCTACTGACTTTGGCTTTCAGTTCGTCCTCCTACGTAAATAGAACTCCGTGTACTCTGTAGGCTTTGTAGAATGAACTAATATCAATGTAGACACAACATAACTATATGCACCAGCATACACATCCCATAATATTATTTTGTTGTACTTAAGTATGCTTTATACTATAAATACTATAACTACATACTATGTACTTGCATACAAGTAATATAGAACTGCAACATATATTTAGTCCTTGTGTATACAGTATACAGTAATATAAGCTGAGATAATATATAAAATGTGGTACAACCGAAATTCGTAAGGATAGCCATTATTATTCCTCTTCACCTCTCGTCTCGACACGACTCAAGTGTGCATTCCAATACAATGCACTTGAGCTGCTCGATGTCATTTTCCTTTTCCCTGCTCTCTTTTGAATTACATGGTTTTATGTAAGACTTAAACTAAAGAACAAACCATTGGATACCTTACAATAGTACTTCTTCCCTTATTCCTTACTTTACTTTACATTGAATTGCATTCTCTTCCCATCCCACTAAGCCAAAATGATGCATAGACTATGTTACGTTTAGTTTGTACATACATTTTAATAAGGCTGCGCCATAACACACCATACCGTACCACACACACTATGTTCCGTGCTGGTGTTGCTGTTCACTGTTCTATTCTGCATAACGTATACATAGGAGGTAGGACGTAGGACGTAGGGAAAGCATAACTCTGTTCATGTTCTGTCTGTGTGTACACAGAGAATGGCAGAAATCAATAATTTCCTTCTCATTGTCTGCGTTTCCAGGCAAAGCACGTTCGCCTCGTACAAATACTCGACTAGTCAACTCAACTCTCTTCAACATACATAGAACACATCGGCTGCATGGCTCACTCCACTCACTCACTCAGTCAGTATTCATATTCATCCCTCTGGCATGCCATGGCAATTGCAACCATCCCTTCCTCATTCTACATTCTATTTCCTTTTCGAATAGAATTGCTACTGCAGTTGTTCTTATTGGCTTGGCATGCGTATGCATACATACTATATCTATACTATTGTAAAGCTAAAAGCTAACTTTCTACTTTCTACTTGTATACAAGAGTAATGGTACAAGATTCCAGTTTCACATTATACGAATATAACCAGTATACATTGTATGTAAGAGGAGTTTTCTTTCAGTTTCCCTTCCTGCTGCATTGCAACTTGAAATTCTAGTCAAACTTGGTTTAAATACTAATTCCGGCAGGGTATTGTTCACTTGACTAGAGCGACAGTTCAGAGCTAGAGAAATCCTATCTGCAAACTAATTGTAATTATTTGGGTAAATTGTATCACCCTGTACTGCAGCAGAATACGTACACTATATTAGTAGAGAGGAGAGAATTGGAGAAAGCAAATGTGCAGCAGGATAGGCAAGGCACGAAACAAAATACCAAACCACATTACTACACATAATAGGGACTTACATAATATACTGCGTAGGTAGTACGTATAGCAAACGAGATCCTTACTTAACTTATATAGGTACTTCGGCTTTTGGTTAATAAACAGACATGATATTCAATAGTTAGAAATACTTCAGACCAGGCCAGACATGTTTTTGCTATAGACACTTACAATAAACTACTTTATGTTAGTCATGCCAGGCCAGACCAGGCGAGTGAGTAGGTATATAAATACCTTGGAATACATTCTGTGCATGCCGATCGAAAGTAATTGTGTTTATTTAGCCTGGTCTCTCTCGAGCAGGCTCTAAGTAGATAGAATTTTGCCAAGCACAAGTTATACATAATGAGCTGAGTGTTATATAGTGTACTGTAGTACCTTCTAGCCATACTTCTGGTTAGATAGATACTACTTTCGTGCATACTTACAGATGACATTATAATAATTGTTCTTATGGTATGATGATACTTAGAATTTTATATACTAACATGATACCTAGATATTTATGCCAGAGCAAATGTGATGCTTGTTTCCAATATCTTCCTTCAGTGCACATTTAAATATTCTTATGACTATCATTATGCTAAACACGGCTTTATTGCATAATAGAGTCCTGTCCTCTGCATTTTGTATATATATAGTTTGCAAGCGAGTTTCTTGAACACGAAAGATGAGCTCTATGCTCCAAATTGACAAGAAGAGTTGAGTAAAGTGAGAATTTTGTTATGAAACTCACTCAGGATGAATTAAAGTAAGGAGAAATAGCATTAGCTTATGTAACAACGAAATATACAGATATGGCTTGCATTTTATACAAGCAAATAAGTAATTGTATATAGGTAGACAGAGGCGCTAAGTTGTGTAAGTCAACTAACTGAAGCTAATATGAACTGAAGTTGATCCTGAGCTGGTTCTGGTTCTGGCAAATGTGTTCAACTCTTAAATTAATTTTCTCCAGTTACAGATAGTGGCAATCTTTGGATTTAGTCTCTAAGACTTTCTTCAACTAATACTAATGACTGAATATGCCTTGTATAAATGTTTAGCACACTACTTAAGAAACATACTTGTTTGATAGTTTACATATTACAAAGTCGTTGATATAAATGTCCATACGGCACTCATGGAACACTATTGTATTCTGTGTGGATACGTTTGTACAATTTATTCTATTACAATAATTTGCATTACATAACTGACATTAGTATTTCTCGAAAGGCTAAGCATAGCCGTAGGGAATATTATTTAAGTAGAGAAAGGTTAAGGCTTATTGTTCATTGCATTGTTTACTATATTTTACATGGATGAGTCTTGTCACCGCGACAATGTTTTAGCCTCCACATTTTTACTTTTAACAAAAGCCTACCAATGAAAATTAATAGCATTGCTTGAATGCTTTTCTTGGTTACACAGATTGATACTGATGAATTTTAAGAATAACTAAAAATAACTGTATTTTGACAAGCATTGACAGTTTTACAATTAAAATGGTTCCAACATGAGCTAATACGTCATTTAGAGTAAATGATACTAGAAAATAACCTAACCAACCTTCTGTTGGGTGGATAAATCTACGACATAAGTACTGGAAAATCCTGATAATTAAATTCTAGTCAGTTTCAATGTCTTCTGCAGAACAGAATACTGGAAACTGAGTAGGCAGTATTAGATTACATCCGAGTTCAACTGAACTGTGAATTTAAAACTGAAATAAGTATCTTCTTGCAACTTACACACAATCAGTGAATTAAGTATACTGGAATCTACTAATGAATTTTCGCTTTTGTTAATGTGATCTTATGGATCCTTGCCTCCTCTTACAAATACTAGGACCAAATAAGCTTAGAAACGGAAGTTTGTTTTTCACTGCTCAAATTTCTATGTAAGTAAATTATCTATACACATATGCAGTATGTAAATACAAGGATAAAGTGTTCTAACAGACAGGACAAACACTAAATACTTACATCTTTTGGAAATATGTTGACTAGTAGTTGTATCGCAAGATAGTTCTAGTTAGTTAGATTACTGGTTTATCATTAATGTCCTATTTTGGTCTTAATGTAGGAGACAACTGAGCTTTAGGCTGATACAGATACGATACTGGGAATTAGGGAGACCATATCAGTTATGTTTCTGAACAATAAGATTCACGTTTTTCTAGGTTAACATCCCACGCGCCACGTTATTTGACGAACGTAACGAGGTGGAGTGCTGGTTATTATTATGATATACATAGACTTAATGATGTTGTTTAAGGAAATATTAAAGTGGATTTCATTTTCTTAGGCAGAACAGAAACCACGACTAAATAAAGGAATGACTTAGTATAACATGGAGCTGCATACAATATTACATACTAATATGTGTATTAAATATATTCAGGATATATGCATATCTACTGAATCTGTTTCAGCAGTTTGTCATAGTTTCCCTGTCTTCTTTAGGATAAGCCAACAAAACAACAACACACAACGGAGATTAAGTCAAGGCAAAGCCCCAAGATGTGGCATGACTTTCCATGAGGTATAAGTATTAGTTTTAAATATGATTCTCCATTCCCTCGTCCTGGATAGAGACAATTGTGTGGAGTCTGTTCCTTCTAATTCATTATTATAAGCAGTAATTCCAGAATATCATCTTTGCTCATAAACTTCAACGATATATATTTTATAAGATGCCCATGGAAATGACACATTATTATGGTGTTTATTCTTAGGTTGGGGATTTCCTTAATATTCTAGCTTTCTATTCCCTTCGTGTCGTCACATAAGCAAGATTTTATTTCCCAAACCAAGCCTACACAAAAGGTGTAAGAAATAAACCTTAGTTCTATATCTCTTCATTGTTTTGCATGTTTAAAGGTCAAATAATCAATTATTGGCATACAAAAATGTAAATTTTGTGTTGTAAAGTTGTAATTAACTATTGGGGTTATGTTTTGTTAGTTTGTAAGTTATTTGATTTCGTGTTAAAGGAATTTTCTGTTATAATTTCTAACTGAAGCAAAGGATGAGAAATGAGAAATCGAAACGTGCTCCAGTTTGGATATAATACAAGTGCAAATTACTTATGTATTTAAGCAAGGTCGTCACATCCAAAATGCGACAACTTTATCTACCTATGTAGTATTAAACTTCTTTCTCTTTAAAAAGGATTCCTAGACAAAGAGAGAATACAATATAGCGTAATTAGGAAGAGAAGGCTTTGCTTTACTGTAAAAGCTTAAAGAAGCTTAAAATTATTCACATGTACATAGTTAATGATAATGATAACTTCCTCCAGTATTCTAACTCAAACCTTACCAACTTTTTCAATAGTTTGAAGTTAAAGAAATGATTCGAATTAAGTTAAACCTATAATATGTGATCAAATATAGAAGATACATCAGATAAACCTACAATTACACATACTACATAGCTATTTCATATTGCTGAAGAAATTATAATGGCGCAAATTAATATCTACTTTGAAGTAAATATTAGTCTATAAATTATACAGCTTATGAAATTCTTTAAGATGTCTAGACTAGAAAATAAGGTGATTATTTAATAAGATGCAATATAAATCTCCCTTCGGCAGAGCTGCAGGAAGTTTTGAATAGATTTTTCTTCGAATTTGCATTTGTGATGATGTTATACAGATATAAGAAAAGTAATGTTGTACTATTCAATACAATTTTCTATTCTGCCTTAAACGTTTTTAAAAATCGATTTTCTTAGATCTGTTAGTTAGAAATTGAATACTTTGATGTGGTTTAAGGATACTGAGAAGCATTTCATGGAAAATACTGCCTGTGTATCTATTTCTAGCATATTACTTACTATTATTCAGATATGTAAGTAGCATACTTGCGGTATTACATAGAGCCATCATCTGTAAACGCCCGGAGAATGGAATAGTATCAGTTTACAGCAGAGAAAAATGACTCAACTACACCGAAATGCATTTTCCTATCTTTCTGGTTTTACTTATGCTTCAATCTATTAAGTTCACATACGTAGCTTGATTTCAATAACTTACTTCAGCTTTAGATTGAATTTCAAAGCTTTCAACTTCCCTAACCGTCCATATTCTGATAAAATGGAGAACTTTCTCTCATCGTCAAATTGCGTCTTCATTTCTTATACTTATCCACAGATAAGACTTAAAGGGAATTACGTTGTTGTAGTTGGAGTGATTAAACGACCTTGGTTGACTTCATAACTGACTTGTGTCAAGTTTGACACACAAGAGCATTATCACAATTTTTCGCCTTTATTATTTTTTAGATAGCTTTACTACAGAATGAATTAAAATGCTTTCACTCTAAACAATTTGATATGGCAGTGTCTAATCCTTTGTAGACACTTAAGTACGTACCTTTAATATCTTAACTGAGTTGATTAATTGTACATAAGGGTATACATTTTAACAAGCACATGCCTGCAAGTGTTTTTCTATGTAGAAGTTCTAAGGTATTTAAGTGCATACCTATGTTATGATGTTGATTGATTTTTATTTCTATTGGAAATTTGGAGCATCCTCCTATATGATGTGAAATACTAATACATACTACATGTAGTAAAGTGATTGCTTTCATTGATAAACTGAGTTGTTTCTATACCATATAGGTAGCTACTAATACACTAGCCATTATACTGTGAGAAAGTAACGCAAACTAAGTATTTGCGTTGCGCTCAATTACTTGGTTAAGATTTGTAGCTAACTAACTAGAGAAGAATGAATCGATAATTCCACTGCTGGCCCGGCATGGCAGGTTGGTAGTTTGGTAGCCTACTTTCAGTTTTATTTCTACTTCTACCCCACACTTACTTATAGGTATATTAGTATTAGTACGTACGTACTTTCTCGGTTCTTTTACTTATCGTTGGTATTATCAAGTTGTGCATACAATGTAGTATATGTACCTACAATAGTGCCGTAGCCGCTAACGCAAACGCGCTTAGATATAGTACTTATTAAATAGCACTATGTATATAAAAGGATAAGTTGGTTATGGTACCTAAAAGCGTATATAAAGGATTAGAGGATATATTTGTGAGTTAACGTCCTCTTTATACGTGTGGCAGAATACAATACACCCGTGTACCACATAAAGCTCATAAATACATTCTAATATTAAATCTGTTTCTGGTTAGGTAGTTCTTTCATCCATTTCTTGCGAAATACAATAAGGAAGGGTGAACTCTTTCCAGTGAAAAGAGTCAGAGGCCGTGCTAGATGAATGTTGAAGTTGAGTCGAGATAAGTCTTTTCATTTCCTTTGTCAAGGAATGTGCAGCTCCAGCGTAAAGTCTACGTACGTACAAGCTGGAGCTGGAATTGGAAGGGATTAAATATTATATTGCACTTGATTCTTGGTTCTAGTAGAATCGGTGTATGTACTTACTACTTATATTATTAGATTTGTTCAACTTCCATCTTTGGAAGCGAATAATGACTGCAAGCACAATACCTTAAGGCTCCGTGTCAAAGGGCAATTACAGAATGCAATTAGTTTGATTCATAGAAATGCAGTTAGTTATTTCATACTGCTGGGTATTTGTAGATAGTTTATTTCGACATTTAATACTATTTGTGTCGTAAGGAACTATTTAGTTCCATCCTGCACCGTTGTGAATCGGTTTTGGTACACAAATAACACTCTGGTTTGGTCCGCTCAGGTAGAACGAATAGAAATCCGATGGGGTTCATGTTTCACATCAAAAATATGAACTACGCAGATATTTATTACTTACCTTGATGTAGATGGTGGATGGTAGATACCTACTTTTGACTCTCATCAGTCCGTACAGTAGTTTAAAAAGCTATAGCGTGTTTTCTATTGAATATGAGCGAAGAGGATAACGAAAAGAGACAGACGAGCTATTAATTCTCATTGTGTACCTGTGGGAGAGAGTTTGGAGCGACACTAATATGACATATTGCTCAAAACTTTATATTATTCTATGTATTTTCTTATAGGCCATGTGTTTATGTCACAGAACGTCTTCCAATTATTAACTTTGACCTTCAATTTTTCATTCTACTCTGTAAATAACTTTGTTGTTTTCACACATATCATGACATGCATCCCGTAGCAGGATAATATATTATTATATTGTATGTATGTAACCACGTTTACTCCAATCAACGCATTCCACATAGCATTATATTCTATCGCTATCACATGTGTATGCAATGGTCCTTTCGGTTTTGTTCCTGCCGGATCGGAAAATACTCGACTGCCTACCAATTTTATACATTATATTGTATGCCTGCGACTGAAGCCAAGACAGCTATGCCTGAACGTAAATCTTAATTTATATTTATGGTGTATGAATACATGGCATGTTATATTGAAATAGCATCATAGGAACATAAAAACATGGAAAAATAGTAGCCCCAGATTTTCTTTGTTGGCCTTTATGAATTTTTTATTGACGGTAGAAGTAAAGCTTAAAGCTACTAGAGCGAAGCGGGGAAGTTTTAGTAAGCAATGGCAGTACATAGGGATTTCTCTCAAAATAGTACCTAGTATACAGAGAATAGACGACATAATTCATGAAATAAAAATACCTGGATAGGAAAAAGATATCATGGCGTGTTTTACCCCAGGTGGGCACGAATTCTCTCTAATGGAGAAATACTTTCTCTAAATTGCCTCATTTCTCATATTCGCTATATCGCTATTATACTTTATATTGAACATACACAGAACCTAATACTGGATTTTGTCTACGAAAAACATGTCAACTACAAAAACAGCACCTTTGCCATTTCCAGAATCAACACGTACACGTTTCATGTCATTGCGAACAAAAAGTGGTTTATAATCGTTGATGTTTCGTAATCCTGTCCTGCACATATCATATTATATTTATGTATAATACCACGTATGGAGACACATAGGATATATAGTTCATATGAAAAATTTAGTTAGTAGGTAATCTTCATGTCATGTCAATTCTTAAGGCCCATGCTTGTATTCGTCAATGTGTAATAGTTGCGACGCAGTAGGTTGTAGGTTTAGTTTCCGAGAGAAAATTTTATATTTATTATCCCACCTTCAGAGGTTTCGTTTAGACAGTCCTTATTTTTCACTGTACAGTGTGCAGTAAGTAGCCATCTGTTTTTCAGACACAGGCATTAGAGGTAGATATATCTGAATACATAGTTTCCTGTAACACGATACTACAACTTACCTTGCCAAACTAAAAGGTACATACATAACATAAGAGTTGATAAGTAAGATCAAATCTCAAAGTGATCAAATAAGGGTTTCGTGCAAATGTTAAGGCATAAGTTTACCAGATCGAATAAATAAGGCTTTATGTCTTGTGTCTTAACTTGCCTTATAAACATTCTTATGCACCTTTACCTGGTGTGTGAATTTTCTTATACTTTCTATGAATGTTATACATAAGTATACAAGCGATGGGGATGTTTACGTCATAAGCATACTTTTTTAGCAGACAAAAACTAAATCCCTAGACTTAAAATGATGAAAAGTGGCCTTAGGCTCTCCATGTTCAATTCCAAGTTAATCCTTAATCACAATGTTGGCAAGTGATGCAGGAAAGGAAGATGATGCCACTTAACCCGTCAAATACGGAGAATTGAGCTATAGTCATAACATGGATTAGCATGGAAATGAAGGTTACAGATATGCGTTGCAAATCTCTTATGAGGAGATGCAATTTACAACTTATTGTTGACGAGCAGTGCAGTGTTCCTGTTTCCCATCCCTTATCGAAACAGGACCAGGCCAAGACCAGTATGATAAACCCAAAACAGATGCATATCTGCATATCTTGTCTGGATGAGCATTTTCATCTGTTTTCCTGACAAAGTAGTTAAAGTGGTACATTATTTTATCCTACGACTAAACCTACTTAACTGCAGTACTATCTATAATGATATAACTAGCTATAGAGATCTGCAGAGGATTTTAATTTGAAATTAACTTAACATGATTATCGTGGCACATGTAATGATTATGATGATAATTGCTGAAATGATGGTTAGTGCACTCACATCCCAATTCAGCTAACAACTTATTTATGCATGCATGTACATACATCAATCTAGAATTCGGCAAGAGGCAAAGCTTCTCCAGACATCATCTAACTTACAAGATAAACATTTTATGCTGACAACTTTATTAACTGCATTCCTGGCAATTCAAACTTTAAATGATGTTATGTTATATTGTATGTACAATATGTACTTACAAGTAGATTTCTCAGGTTGTTTCGTCGATGTATTTACTATTTCTTGTATTAGTTGTTAGTGCGTACACGTGTACCTACAAGTAAAAGATTAATAATACTAAACTCACAGTTCATCCTACATTTTCTGAAATAAGCTAAAGTAAGCCTAAGATCAATTATTGATGCACTTCATCTTTGGGTTTTATTAAAAAGCGTAACGAAAAAATCTAATGTTATTAGAGGAGAAGGAAAAACATGGTGGATTTAATTACGAACGAGTGGAAATGTATCTTTAAAATGCTGAAATTCAGCTTCGTGCGTCTTGTCACATTTTCTAGAGATTGTTAGACAAGATTTGACTTTGACATCATGATTTCAATGCAATGTTGACAAAATTACTTGTTTTAAATTTGCATCTCCGTAAGGAAAGGAATATTGCACTGTACTTGGGAGGATAGGATAAATTAACTTATTACTTATCGTTAGCACAACAAACATACATATTTAGCTGTATGATAATAATATAATGTAATTTTATGCCCAATGTAATGTGATATGATAATGTGGTGAAGTCTCTTCAGTGCTCCCATTGTACGTATATATGGTCTGTACGTCTTGTCTGCTCTAGAGAGCTGAGGTAAAGGTGGATAAGGATTGTATTGAATTGAGGTAAAGAGTCGACTATGTGGTCATCAACCAGAATACATACGAGGCAACACGAACACGACAGAAACTAAAGTTGAGTGTACATATAGAAGAGACACCTGAGAATATCAATGACGTTGTCATCACATCGCATTATTAATGTACACGAACTCATTGCACTGAACTGACGACGTGACTTTGGCTTTCCTGCATATTTAAGTTGTACATTGGGATTGAGAAGACTAAATGTGAGTAGGTAGCATACCTGTAATATATAGTGCATTCAAAGTGTGTACTTGAAGTCTGCGCCCTCAAATTTAGTTGTTTGAATTTCAACTCATCACAACACAGCGTGTGCTCTTCTGCCTGGTTATCCAGTTCTGGTTTCCTAATGAAATTGATATTAATCATGGAAACAAAATATGTAATCCAATCCGTTTCCTTGTACGTACTTATATGTCCTATGCAGATGAAATGGTAGAATACGTAGATTATGAAGCTTTGCAGAGTTTATGGATACAATGTACAAATGAGGATATTAATTAACATGTAACTAATTTTTATACCTTTTTGTATGGCTTTTACAGGAGTAATTAAAAACACGGAGCCATTGGACTATGACAAGAGTCACAATCACATTCTATCTGTCGTGGCTTATGATTGTGGGATGAAACGTTCAGCTCCAGTCATGGTTACCATCAAAGTGAGCAGAGTTTGCAAATTGGGATGGAAAGGTAAGCCATGTTTTATTAAATTAAACATTACATCATGTAGCGTGTCATACACATATGTACAATATATATGCTAATTCACATATACTATATGTACAATAATGTTCCATAGTCATGCCTTGCCATTGTAATAACTAACATAAATACTTGGGATCAGCCTAGAATTTTATTTGTCTATTGATGAAGGTCATTCGCATTGTGTCAACTAATCAAAGTCAACTTGTGCAGTGAGTTTCTATTTCAGTTGATCATGTCATGGTCAATGCGTGTAAACATTCATATGTATGTACAGGATGCATTTCTCATTATAGCAATATTTAATATACGAGTTTAATAAGAATCTGTCTTTGTGTGTGTCTGATCCAAGTAAGCCCTTTCTCGTTTTATTGCATTTAGCCAGACAATAAACACAAGCTGCTCAACTGGTCGCATGTTCACAAATGGCATTAATGCTGTCCTAGCGTAACAAAAGAGAAAAGGCTCAATCTGTCCTGAGTATGTCGACTTGTATTATGCATATCTAGGATGGAAGAATAGATTTAAGCTTGGAATGCTTATATACTCCTTGAACTTTACAAAGGAGATAAGTAGAACAGAACTGGCTAAGTTATAATGGAAGTTGCACAAAGAGGAGTAAAGTTTATTTCGCTTGAATTTATTTCATCCTTGACATTTTACGTCGCAAAAGCCAGAATAAGAACTAAGATGAGGAATACGCCATTTTTTGAAATTACTTTTCTATTAGTTACCCGTACTAGAACTTAGCTTGCCTATGTATAGGAATGCAGAATAGGATTATACCTTAGCCGCTTAGCCTTAGAATTTACATAATAATAATAAATATAACTACTTATCATCACGGGGTAAACATTCTGTTCTTTGTTGTTTATCACATTAGCACGAATAGGATCTAAAGATAAGATGCATTATTCAATTGCCCATCTTTCAGCACTAAATTCATCTTCCTTCAAGTAGTTTGCAATTGCAATTTACATTACATTAGTCAACACAGCACTAGCTATTAAACTAATGTAATTTACTAAGAAAATTATGTTGTTTACTTACATAGTCCTTGTTCAAATAAGCTATGGGGTTAGTACGTTCCAGTATGAATTCAATAAGTATTCAGGTGTTTGTATGCGAAGTTATTATTTCGCAGCATTATTTTGCATAATATTGTTAGTGATGTCCAATTCGAGTCCTGTATTATTTTTTGCCATGTAAATGGCTGACTTGACTTGACATTGAATGAGAGATGTCAGTCAACAACGGACGCTATTAAAGGAAGTTCTGTTCACCTTGAAAAATAGTAAACACTTAATTCTCGAATGTTTCTTTAGAAGGAAGACTCTGCCAAACACTTTACTCAAATTCTGAAGTTACCTTTGGCCGTAGGTATATATTTTAAGTACTATGAGTATGAGTAGGGACATAATGGCATGGTACAGTAATGGTGTATAGTGTAAGTAAAAGCAAAATGATATCAGTCCATTCCACTCCACTTGAATATACCTACGTCAATTTAAGTGCTAGATAAATAAGTAAAATATACGTTTCATTTACCTACCTAATAATTAACTTACAGTGTACCCAGTTGGCCTAGTTTAGTTTCCAGCATTCCAGTAACATTTTACTGTAATATTCTGTACGAGAGTTTAAATACTTGGCAACAGGAAATATCGATTCGTACTAATGTTGCACTTTGGCGCACACACAATTATATAGCTAAATACAGTAGCTACGACATGTCTATAGACACTACCTGTACATAATTGTATATGTGTGCAGTATATGAAGGTACGTTACCAAGAACGAAGAAGTGTTTGCTTTGCCATCTATAATCGCAGTATTATGGGCATCCAGAATTTATAATTTTATACACAGACACATCCATTATAAGAAGCTGCTGTGTCTGTAACATAAAAAACTTTAAAAACGTAGGTAATATTTGGATTTGTGCAACGATCCAAATTACTGACTTTAAAAGCGCAGGCAATAGAAATGGTACATTTACAGATAATTTAATTACAGGGTCAGAGAAAGCTGTATTAGGTTAGGTACCTATTTGCTTACTTATGTAGGCATCTCTTCCAGTTCGAAGAAAAGAAAGCATTATAGCCTTAAGTGCTGTTTGTATTTGTTGTAACGTGCACTTTGATTTCTCGTCACTAACATCCCTAGTAAAGTAGTAAAGTATATCTCATGAAAGAGTCTCTATGTACACAACACTACACTGCACTCAAGTCAAAATCAACTCACTCAGCTGGGTGGGCTGACAAATAACCTTTTTGTTCTGATTGCATCTGTATCTGGGAGGAAAAGAGCCAAAAGGATAAATGACAGTTTTCATCATCCAGCATGGGATTTCCATTTCATTTCATTGCTTTCTATTGCACATAGGGAAGATGAAGATTGAAGAAAAGCAAATTCGCTTTTATCATTTATTCCTTAGCCTCCGCCAACTGTTTCGTTTCGCTCATCTACCTTCATATTTCACATCCACATAAATACATACATACTACAGTCACAGTCAGTTTCAGTTTAGTGCTTCCTACTCACAAGAGCACAACGAAACCAAGCAAAAGCACGCAAAGTGACGCTATCACATCAGTACACTAAGTATGTACTTGATATTAACTATACTACAGTACTGTCAGAGAAAATAAGAGCCTCCCTGTTCTCTGTATTTTGAAACGCGACGGTTTCACATTCGAAAATGTACAGATATATATACGTAAGCCGTCGTAATTGCTTTTCTAGGAGCACAGAGCTACACAAAACTAGATCTGGAGCTCCATCACAAAGTATTTGAACATTCAATTCAACAGAGACAAGAGAATAGAAGAGAGGATAGTGAGCCTGCATAGATTCGCCAAAATACAAAGAGCAGACAGAGAAGAAAGAGAAAGAACAGAGAACAGGATATTGGATATTGGATTGGATGTTGAATGTTGGATGAGCACAAGGATTGACATAGCTCCTCTCTATACTCTAGTACTAGTACTCTTACTCTTTGCATTGCTTTCCCTTAGCCCTCAAGCTCAAGTTTAGGTAGATAGAGAAAGCAGACACTCTTACTTAGCGATTTGAATGGATAGAACACTCTCTTATACTCTTCCTTTCTAAGTACCTACATATACTATGTATTTACCGTAAAATTCGGTATAATTACCCCTCTCCCAAATAATTTTCCTAGGACAGCAATTTCGAATTCATTTCCCAAAAAATATCTTCAATACTTTTGCCCCCATCCCTTTCGTCCCTGAAAATTCTACATTTTTCACCAAAAATGTCCAGCAAAATTTACTTTTTTGGGGAAACTATGTATTGTACTTGTGTAATGTTCAATTTTACGGTATGTATATAGTAAATGCAGTAGTAGCTAAGTAAAAGCAGGAAAGTAAGAGCAGCTACTAAAACCCTCTGATTTGTATTTCAGTTTCAAGTCAAAGTGAAATGAAAAGAAATGCAACAAAATCTAAGTACTTATACTCTACTGTATTTCTACTTTATATTTGTACTTGTGAGTAAAAGGAGCTTTTACGGGCTAAAAATTTTGAATTCAATGATATATAGCAATATAATAAACCTTTGTAATACTCATTTCTACGTTGTAAGTGCAGTAAGTATGAAAAATGACATTTTTAATAGCGTATAGTATCTGTACATACAATAAATACATGTTCATGAGAAAGGCTGAGGTTTGTTGGCGTACGATAACGATATGGGTACACGTACTACGAACTAACCATTGTAAAACACCTACAATGGATCCATTCTTATGCGTTGCAGTAAAACGGAGGATATTTAATATTTTTTGTATAGAAAGCTTAGAAAAGTATGTAAGTAGTTCAACTGAGCTTTCCTTATGCATATGTATACACATTACTACGACTACAGTGGAGCATGACATTGCAAGTAATAAAATACTTAATGTGACTTCAAAAGAATTTACATAGGTGGTTCTTTTTGTTTTTGCATGTAACGTAGTTTGTCCTGGATATAGTTTCTAAAGTCTAAGGTCGCGTCTCTTCACAAAGGAAAGTAGGGCAGACTATAGGCCAAGTAAGATGAGTAACCTAACAATAAGCAAAAAAGAGTTTTCCTCCCAAATTTACGATGCATCATTCCCTTCTGCCCAATTTCTTTAGTTGTTAGTTATTAGAGATATCTTATTACCCTTAACTACTATATAAGACTACTGTTAGTAGGCGGAGGGAGAATTGTTATTATTAGTATGCAATAAGTAATAATAAGGATAAGGTACTACTAAGTATGCACATATCTGCAAAAAGAGTTAAAGACTTAGGCTTGTTATGTTGTTACTACGATGAATTGAATATATAATATTCATGCATGAAGGACATGGTAGTGGCAGTCAGAACTTCAGAAATAGCAAGCCGGGCCATTCCATTCCAGACCAGGCCAAGACAGAAGAGAAACGGGACAGCACGAGAAGCTGTGAGCTGCCGAGTGGAAAAATCGATGACAATGAATGCCATCATCACATCACCATTAGTATCATGATGTTATCGTGTAAAAGTTCACTTTGTGACATTTCTAGTTTCATCTCTAATAATACTCCCTGAAATAACTATCCATACTGAACTAGTCACTGTCAGCTTATAATTTTATTAGATGCTACTTTCAAATGAATCCTAATGCAAATGAATACATCGTATACAAGGTCGGAATAAATGATTTGACCCTTAGTTTCATGTAAGCAGTTTTAATAGGCTTATATTTAATGGCACCTCAAAAATACTTACTTTACCTCAAATATTTACGTCTATTTTACCTCAAATTTAATTATTTACCCTAAAATACAGATTATATCATTTCGCCTCAAAAATGGGAATCCCCCCAATAAATACTTAATTTCCCTAAACTTTAATACAAAAACCTAAAAAAGTATCCTTACTTTGCATTTTAAAGAAGTTTAAAGTGCTATTTAAAAAAAAATGACAAAGACAACTACATAAAACGAAGACCACTGGAGGAGGTAATAATCATTTCTTCCTACCCTGTACATATATCTTCTGCTTTTGTTCGAGTACCTATTCCCCTATGCTGTTTACAATAATCCTTGTTTTCATGTCTTTAATGCGTAATAATATTAAGATAAGGAAAGAGAACTTTGAACGACTAACTACGTCGTCTGGTATCGTCTGCCTGGTCTAAATTGGGAGAAAAAAGTTTGCCAGCATAAATTTAATAATGATAATTACTATTATTAGTTAACCTAGGGATAGGAATAGTGTGCTTAGTGCATATACATTCATAATGTACTACTATATACAATATAATAATAATTATTATAGTTTGCTATTTGTAACTAGTATATTGTATGTAGTGTACTGTTATCAGATAATGATGCTCCAGTGCTTTCGCCTCGTCTCAACTCTGAACAAAGAGTCATTTTGTGTATAGTATAAGATGGAGAGAAGAGAACACTATTCTCTCACTTGACAATTCAGTTACGGCTTCACTTTAAATAGGTTAATCATGTTACCTTCTGAAAGAGTGGCTTGTCGAGATGGTTTCCTTTCTCCACTTGAAAGGAAATTGTATAAGGGCTCTAGTTCACGTCAATAAAAGAGAGAGTACTAAACTTTTCATATTATTCAATTTCCAAGATCATATTAAACTCTGCTCCTCCTTTCTGCGAACAAGATCTCTTATTTCTCTAACCCTCCTATGTATCACCATACTCCTAAGTTTTAGCTTACTGCATCGCTCTATATTACTTATCTACATGTGGGTATGTAATATACACTTTTCAAGAGTGTAAGTCGTAAGTATAACAAGGACATGAACAAGAAAGGGGCATGTGCAAAGGGAATACAGATTTCAAAGAGAAACACTGCCTATGCTATTTATTGGTGGATATTTTTCTTGTCATTGTTGGATGATACTTTCATGGAGTACTTAAAAGTGCTTCAAAAGTTGACAAGACAAATGTTGACTTCTCTGCCTCGGTGTTGTTTCTCCATTATGTTTGTCCAAAAGATATTTCAATTAATAAATGTCAAAGCTAATATATATCTTAAATTAAGTGTAGTACAAAGTACAATACGATGTTCAGCACAGGCACAAGCACTGAAGTCAATTTCATATTCATAATTCATGTCATCATCTCTTTTCCATGTTTCTGTTATAGTACACTATTTTTCAAAGTCTGCCATAGTTTTTCCTCATCGTAATTGTAAATATCTCTATCATTATCCATAGTATCAGGTAGTATGTAGGCGAAAACTGATTTTGCAATTTTGGAGCATTGGAAACACAAATCGAAAGAATATGGCAGATTATGCACGTGTTGTATTCGTCGTAGTGAGGCTCATAGTTGATTTACTTTTATATTTTCCTAGAAAAGGGAGAAAGCAGAGAGAGTTCTTCTTGTCACTATCAAATGCACCGTAATCAATAATATTGATTTATTTTGCATTTGCCTTGCCATTACCCTATGTATGAATTTTATTGCAAACTTTCTATCACCTGTCCTGTCGCCTATAAACTACTTACTTTTAACTCTGTAGGACTGTCAAGCCAGGCCTAACATTGCCATCGCCTAGTAAGCCATAGACCTATGTGTGTGCCCTAAGTAAACCATTAACTACTGCTTTCTCTTTATTTGTAGGTATTTATATCTGTACAGATATTTCCTTTGAAAAGACAAAACAAAGAAAACTAATAATATTATATTATAGAAAGAGGAATCATGTAAGTAAATAGAACGCAATTCTTCACATTTCGTTTCTTTGTAGTGTACAGGAGGACGCAGGATATTTGAAAGGAAGTACAATAGTATATTGGAATTCGGAATTTCATTCTACATATTTGGGCACATACCTATCTCATTCCAGGACAGGAGAGACAGTAGTTTCCCTTCATTCCTTCGTTCTCAATTCTCATCCTCTACGTATTTCAATTCCTTTGCCAACTTTTCGGCAGACGATCTTCACTTGTGCAATACCTTGCTTATTTAGGTGCTTACGATTAGCATAAGGAATAAGGATTATTCAAATTCTTCACTACATTTTATCACTAGTGAAAGTCACAGTTATTTGCATGCAAAAATGTGTACTATGCGCGGAAATTGAAATGTAATGCATGATTAGTGGATATTTATTATATTTAATGACTATAATATATACAGACATAGCGTATAGCCAAGTAACAATATGTATTTCTAGTATATTAGTTAAATAAAATGAATTGTCAAGTGGCAAACATGTTTCGGCTCTGACGATGAATGCTAGGTAATAAGCAGCTACTTGTTTTCCGTGCTCTCGATCACATTTTTAGCCCGCCCGAGTGTGCGAGGCTGGCTTATGTAATCGCAATGTCTGTCCGTCCGTGCGTCCGTCCGTCCGTC
>JAQFYC010000764.1:0-46549 GCA_034694165.1 Tomocerus mixtus
GACAACCTGTTTGTCGCCATATTAAATCATTCTGTCGCCAAATTAAATCATTCTGTTGCCATTTTCATTATCGCCATTTTAATTCAAAATATAATTAAATATCGCCACTTTCATCGATTTTTGTCGCCACTTTAAATGACATCCTTACTAAAATCCTTTTTTATAAATTTTACTAGAATTAATTTTAAAAATTTAACCAGTGGAAAACTAAAGTGAGATTTGTGTAAAAAATAGCCTGTCTCGATAGTGAAAAATTAATATATGCTAGACGCAAATTACAAATGGGCCAGAAAATAAATGAGTTTGTAAATTTCTACGTTCCTGATGATAATAATTGCAAATAGCGTATGCACTAATATGAGTATGGGTACTCTTTGTAGATAAGTACCTGCATTACATGTGGCATTAGTAAACCAAAATGCAACTTTACAGGCAGACTGCTTTCTTCTAGCTTTTAGCCATGCAACAATAAAACGAAGAATGTATCAAAGTACGTAGTCATTATATATAAGTGCAAAAAATGGAACTTTTGACTTGTATTTCCTAAAGAGGATTTAGAAGATCAGTAGGGAGAAATGATGGGACTGCACAGTACCGTTCTTCACTTTGACTCGGCCAAAAAGGACACGGAAGTCGGTACGGTTTGAGTCAAAAAAATTCCTCTCTTTGTTTAGTAGTCTGGTCACTGAGATCCAATGTTCTGCTCCGTACTGTTCTGAACTACATCTTTATCCGGAGAATCCAACAAAGACGCAACAGCTACAGAAACGCTAGGCTAGTTAACTCAATTCAATTCCCATCCTGTCACATTTCATCTCATCATACTATTATCACCATTCTTAAGCCATTCATTCATCACTAAACTACAAACTACGCTCAGAACGAATACCACACTCTACTCTACAGTATATGGCACCCACAGATAAGATTATACAAAAAACTACTTACTTTCCTAATACAAACGTCTTACTTTTATGTTACATACTTACGACATAATATAAGCTATACGATTTTTACGTAGGTTGATGCTTTATGTGATAGGTATTAGCATATTAGGAATTTGCAACATTGAATTTAATTTCAAAGGAGCATTATTTTGTTGCAGATAGACAGACTTAAGAATAATCAAAACTCATGCTAAACTAATTAATTCCCCATAATCTAGCTGTTTTGATCAATCTGAATTAATTA
The DNA here is from genome assembly GCA_034694165.1 of Tomocerus mixtus. Classification (NCBI taxonomy): domain Eukaryota; kingdom Metazoa; phylum Arthropoda; class Collembola; order Entomobryomorpha; family Tomoceridae; genus Tomocerus; species Tomocerus mixtus. Next base: position 1,192 of record JAQFYC010000764.1, read on the forward strand.
AATAGTCTGTGTCTATAATGGTTAATTGTAGCACTGAAAGTTTTAAAATAAAAACATTTAAATTAAAACGCAAAACATAGCGTATATGCTAACTGAAGATGATATTTCCATAGGGGAGTCCAAATTACACTGTTTTACAGTCATTAAGGTCCGTCAACTGTAACAGTAATTTATAAACTGTCTATAATAAGTAAAATAATTATTTTTATTTCTCATTTAAAAAACAATTCATGTGAAATTGTATCATCTGTAATTAATTTCTTTATATTTTCAGAAGAATAGTGCGTTGCGTTCCTTGGATTGTATATACAGGGTGACAGAATTATTTTAATACAGAAAATAAGCAAAGGAAAGGAATATTTCAGGCTTACTGCACCACACACTCAATAATTGAAAGCCTTTAAGAATCAAAATCCTCAGGGTTTAGGCTGACATGTGTTTTTGGTGAGACAGAATTGAGTTTAAAGAGTTGATACACTCGCAAGACTTGTGCAACTCCATAAATCTGAACGTACAATGAAACGCAAGAGGATGTATGGCAATGGCATAGGCTATAGCATTTTGCTGGTTTGGTGTTGGTGTTAAGTAAAAACGTAAGGAGCACCTGGGAACACACAATGTGACTTATGTTGTGTGAGTAGGTCGTGATCTGATCTAAACTAAAGTAATTCTCAAACAAAATTCAATGCATGCTGAATTGAATATCTGGAGTCATTCTGCATCTGCTTGCTTTGGTTTCTGAATTGGAATTTATATTGTCCGTCCGAATAGAATAGAAGCATAGGAAAACTTTTGTATTTGCAGTTTTCGTAGTCGCTTCGCTCGCACTGATTATAATAACGCTATAATATACTTATTTATTATATTGAATTCGTGGTAAGAGGAAAAGCTGTTTAGTTTAGTTAAGTAATATAAAGTCACTGAAATATATTCTAAGTTTGTTAGGTATAGATGTCTATGTAGATTTCTACGTGATATCATTATATTAACTACTATAGCATATGTGTACTCCTATGAATTCAATATCAGTACTTACACATAAACATAAACTAACCGAATATTATCTCTCCCAAGATTGTACATAGGTATATTATCTTACAGTTTTTTGTATTTATTATCTGTGTGCCTTTGCACAAAGGAACACAACCCAAGATTTCATAGATAATATGTTTTAAGTCATTTACCTATTTAGCTTTACATTTACAATACCGACGAGCCTTGTTTGTCTGCCATCCCTATGCAGATACATTAACTGTGTTCATATAATTTTCAATGGACAGTAATGTTCTGTTTGCGCAGTGCATTGTAGTCCAATATCATTACTGGGATTCGGATTTGATTGTTTCTATGTTATGTTATGTCATGTCATGTTACGAATGAACTTTTGTGCCTCATTTGTAGTTTTCAAAGTCAAAAACCTTTGCAAACTTACATTTAATATGAATATGAAGTCTACTGATACAATATAGCTAAAGAACTTGCATTATAACAAAATATTATGTTACGTGAGCAATAAGTGTGCTGTACCATACTCAGATATGGGAATAAAACTCACTAAAGTACCTATGCGTTTCTATAAACAAATAAAATGAACTCTATACGCAGCTATGCAATAGACGCAGACACCAATATAATTATAATACAATACTTCATCGTCACTATACAAAAGACTTTTTTTCATTTTCGACTGTCTGCCTGATCTGCAACAAAATAAACGGAAACCTAATACGAAATGTTTGCTTTCTGCTTAATATAATATAATGAACCTCCTAACCCAGACCTTACCTTGGACTTGCACTTGGATCCAATGATCTTTACTTAAATTGATAGTTGGCAAATTATAGTAGAGCTATCTGTACATGTAATGTAATGCGATTTTCACGTATGAACTACTAATGATACAATGTCTATTTAAATACATAGGCACATATATTATGTTATTTACACCTGGATAACTATAAATGTCTTAATAAATATTTCATATCGCAGAAGAGTATAGGACCAAATTTTGCAAGCTAAGAAACGATAGGTAAAAAGGGAAATCCTTTAATGGATAATACTGTAGCGTGCAGTGTTCTCACTGTTCCACGAAAATTATGTTTTCGTTTGCCCATGGCCCATGACATTGAAACTGAAATCGTTACTTTTATCTAGAATATTTGCATGCTTGTTTTATTTATTGCCAATTGTAAGAGTGCGTTATATTTTATGAAATAACTTGTTACTAGTAGTAAGCAAAGTACCTAGTACATAGTACATTACAGCAAACAATGTATTGGGTTGTGATCTAAATTCAAAAATTCCAAAGTTTTAAATGTTTTCAAAAGACAATAATTGTAGCAGCAGTAAAAACTTTGTTAAATGTTACAATATAAAATTGATGGCTTTTCAAATAAACTATTTAATTTTTAAAAAACAATACCACCCACATGCATCAAAAAGGTTATGCTCTACACTATAGGTATACCAATGCAAGCTTAAAATTTCATGTGCTTCTTCAATGTAGATTTCTTCCCTTAGACATCATGTTACATGTGTCATAACTGCATGCATACAGCTACACAGCTATTAAATAATATTATTATTTGTTTGATTTGATGTAGCTATGATTTTGGCCTTTATGTATCCCGTTCTTTCTGGGAATTGCCTTAGAGTTGAATGGTGAGTGACATCGTACCGCAGCAGGAACAGAAGTAAGGTGATCTGATATTACATTGTGAGGCGATGTACATATAATATGTCTGTGTATACGAACCGGGATGTTGACTGTTCTCTTACGACATGACATGACATGAGTAGACGTTTTTACGTACGCACCATGTTAAATGCTATGTTCTTTTTGAATTGCGGATTTGCTTAACAGAAGTAGGATCAAGATCCACTAGGTGCTAGTATATGCATTATGTATTTTCTACTGTTATTAGTTTTTTGAAATGCTTTAAGGTATGTTGCGTATGTAAGTACGTACTTATATATGAAAATATTACGTAGGTATTGATATGTAGATTTATTAGCTACTGAGGTGATGAGTCACATTATTATAGCATCAGTGTTACTATTCTGGCTATCATAATCGTAGGATGGATGGATGGCGAGAGAAGTGGCAATGGCAAGACGTCGGTGGGACTATCACTTGCACATCACATCAGCAGATCCGTCAGAGTTTAAGTTTGGGATGATGTTCAGTGTTTCTTTCCTAGTGCAATGGTGTTAGGTTGATGAGTTGGGATTGAGATGACAATGAGAGAAGAGGTGGTGCGGGTTATAAAAGATGAGTTCTTGTTTGAACATTGAAAATCTTGGAAGTATTCTGTTTGCTGAGGAAGACGAAGATGAGTCGAGTTTGAGTTGCTGCCGTATTATACAATACATTACCCATATGATGTAGTATCTGTGCAAATACCTACACATACCTTCCTATAGCTTAAGTAGGTAGCTAGGTATGTATCCGTGAAGATTCTAAAGCTAAAGTTGAGTGAGTGACAGGCAGTAGAAGTGATTTGAATGTAAATTATTATACGATGTGCTAACGTAGTGGAGAAAAGGTATATGTCAATAGGACTGACGTGAAGACAACTAGAGACATAGCGAAGCCAGAGAATCATTTCATTTCTTCCTTTTAGGATTACATTTAGAAAAGCTAAATAAAAAGCAAATAGAATAATACGGGGAATAAAAGCCGTATCACCAAACCAGACAGCACGAGACGAGTGCTCACTTCTTTCTTCCTCTTTCTACTTCTATCTGTACTTGGGATGAGATTCGTACGTCCGACTTCTCACTCAGTCTTTATTAACTTACTATATGTTTTTTGATGACTTACCTATAATAATAATATGCAGGCATTGCAATTGCATGTATTGTAGTAATTGTGGGGATAATTTCTACTAAGGAGCTATAAGTACCTATATATTTACTTAATAAGTAACAAGAGATGAGGATAAGATGATCTATCGTCTTCTTCTCCGTTCATTTGTACTTGTAATGTATGGCTGGTTCCGTTTGCTTTTGGTCTAGGCAATCCATCGACTCGACCGCACCGATCTAACACAATGTTATAACGTAAGTAACTAACTGTCTATGTCCTTATATGTAAATACAGGCAGAGAACAAGATAGTGGAACCACCACAGAGAGATATTGATGTATGTTATGCATGTAGAATTAGAGAGATAGAGTCATCTCTATGTACACATCATCCGTCGTCGTCTGGAAGAAGTGTAAACAGTAAAATAGATAAACAGTGAATCTTTATAAGGAATGTAGACCTTTTTCCAATATGGACTCAGACAAGCAAGGCGAGGGTGAGAGTGAGCTTTTGAGGAAGTTTACCTCAGTTTTACTACTACCGGCTTTAGATTTATATCCAAAGAGTTTTAGCCCCACACGGTGTGTGTCCCCACTCCCTCCGTTAACTTTTTTTCAAACTATTTACAATTGAACTTGAAAAGTGTCATATATTTACACATGACAACGCAATGCTTGTAAATTGGACAAGACAATGTTTGCAAGTGTGTACACACACAAATATCTGCGTACTAAAACGATAAAATATCTATATGGTTCTAGGAGTCCCCTATAAACAACTCATACAATATTGGCAATTTTCTTGTCTTCTACAGGTATTCCACTAGAATGACCAATGGAGTAATTTATATGCAGAATTTTTGCACAAATGTATGCGTCTGTAACCTTATTTTGATTTTATCAATTAAGCAGAAGCTTTAACGAATTTATTCCATCCAACAACTAAATACATAATAATGTGCCTAATTATCATGAATTTTGGATATCTATCTACAAAGTAAGGATATAAATTGTTATGTAAGGTACAAGAAGGAAAAGGAGGATGTCCTATTCCCATTATGAAGGATGTGGAAGATGCATGCATGCATTTACAATTAAATAATAAACAAATAGTCGTCAGTTTGGGTTAATTTATACGTTTATTCAGCTTATAACTACCTAACTATTATGCATACTGTAGATGGGTGATAGAAGGAAAACAAATGAGAAAAGAATTGGATTGTGATGTGCTAGTCCAACTCACAATCATTTTGGCAAATGTTCTGTACAGTAATTCAAATTACATTGTATTGTAAGAAAATGAACTATCTGTATGTATGTACAATATGTTCTGGTATGGTAGTGGTAGTGGTGCTATCCAAAAGTAAAGAACTTATCCTTCATAAGCTTTTGCTAAAATAAATGTGCATTAGAGTTTCTTTTTGTTGCGACCAGAACACTATCCTTACATAAGAATACGTAAAAAGGTGAGTAGTATCTGTAAGTACATACATAATAGCACTGCAGAGAACAGAGTTTATTGTAAATTGTATAGACTTGTTGGATGTTGGATTAGAGAAGAATCACAAAGAATCTGAGCGCAATTGAATGCAAGCAATGTGGTGTGTGTATAGTTGTAGAATGGAATGGAGGAAGCACCTACTCCTAGAGCATAATATTAGTACATTAGATACTATGTGCATAATATATTGAAAATGCAAAGTGCTGCAATGCAAAACTAAAGGTAACTAAAGCTAAAGCTAACGTCTTCGTCAGTCAGCTACTGTAAGCTTTCTTACTTGCATTAGCTAACGTAACGTAACGTAACGTAAGGCAGGGTGAGTAAAGTAACTAACTCACTCAGCTAATGCTAAAGCTACATAAGCTAAGGTAAGTAAACTAACTAACAATAAGTAGGAAAGGTAAAATATAAAGTGTAGATATAAAGTGTACATTGAGTTGTTGTGCTATGTGCCTCCACTGCACTAGCTGGTATGTACATAATGTACTGATATGTATGTATGCACATTACATTACATTAGATACTCTACATAGAATAATAGTAGAATACATTGGCAGAGGTGCTTTTGCCAACTTACTTATACTTACTTAGTTTAGTTAGTTAATATTATATTGTTAGTTAGTTTAGTGTGGCTGGTTGGTTTGGCTGGCTTGGCTTGGCTTGGCTGGCTAGGTATGTATAATATGTATGTAGCTGTAGCTGTCGTAGCCACCCCCTGTGAGCACAGATCTTCCCTAAGAAGAATTCTTCAGCAACTACAACTACTAAACTAAGTTTGTCCTAATGGATAAGGCCGCTGAAGTCAAGTCAAGCCAAGTCAAGTCACGTTAGGCTGCTTTGCTGTGTTATGTTATGCTTTACTTTATTTTATTTTATTTTACTTACAAGTACCTTACTAGGCAAGACTTCCTTCATTTCACTCCGCGGTCTTGAATTGTCCGTATCAGAGCCCCAGCCACCAAGAACCACCACCAACAGTAACAGTAACGACGACGAAGACTCTAGTTGAAGTTGAAGTTGAAACTGACTTCCACACCACGGCGGACCCAAAAACCATTGTCCAACATTAAGCCGTCGTCAATCCAAATCCTATTCTCGAAGACTGACCATCTCATGAACCAAGAAAAAAGGGGGAAGAAGACTTTAGTTCCTTTCCGCTTCTCTCCAGTCTCATTTCATTCATTATTGCCAGTGAAACCCTATTAGTAGCAAAAGCACAGACAGACACAAACTAACTGTGGAGCAGGACAGAACAAAATTAACTCCTCTGTTCAGTCACATATTACTTAAATACAAAACAATCCACACACACACTGCAAACACAATTAACCTACCTGGTCTCACATTCCCCAATTCTCAATTTAACTAAATAAAAGGCAGTTGTACCACTACAAAAGTAATTTATTATCTACTGCCTCTTCCGAATTTTAAGTGAATTAATTACATAACTACACAAAATTACAAGGAGGAAATATTTGTGAACTAAATAATTATAGGAAATAATTTGTTTATTTTAAGTTGACTTGTTTGTGTGTGCCAAGCTAAGCCAATGCCAAGCAAATAATTGTTGACAAGATGAGACTGAATTCGAGTTGAGTGTTTCACATTGGAGCTCCTGCGTCCAATCCTACATAGGAAAGCAACTATATATCTTATTTAGATATTAAAGTGTCAATTTATTAGGAAATATTGTTTTATTTCTGGTGGACTAGACAAGCAAGGCTGTTATCAACTCTTTGTTTCAATACAATTTATTAATTAACATCAATCATAGTCAACGGTAAGTATTTAACAACTCAATTCATCTTTTACTACTTACTAGCAATTAGTACCTACTATAAAGACGCGTGCCTCGCCACAATCTTAAACTAGGTATACAAATATAACAAATTATTCTATTGAAGAATATTTAATACCAATTTAATACCAACTCTACTCATAGTCATGTCAATCAAAAATTAACAAAAGGGTTATCTTCGGTTTACTTACGTGCGAATGGAACTAAAGAGGAGGGATGAAAGAAATGCATAAGAAAAGAACGGAATTGAACTCAATTGAACTGTAATGCAACAAGTGCACTAGATATTGCATCGTGTCGTGTTGCATTACTTAAGGTTGCCTTGCACAACTTGGCCTGGCCTGGCCTGGCATTATGATTAAGCTTAGCAATAACTATAAACACTCCATCCAAATACATAATATTATTATTATAATGGAGCAGTTCTTGACTTGAGATAGTAAAAAGCAACTCGCAAAAGCAATTCTGTCTCGTGCACGGCTCTTGACTTTGAGATCTTTAGTTAATGAAACTGAAAGCTATAAAAAGTTTACTTTAACTTGTTAGTGTTAGTTAATATTGCAGGCAGACATGAAAGTATTGAATTGATATTCGTGTTTTTCATTCATTGTTTGTCTTATTAGTTTCTTTTGTAGTAGCCTTCGCCACTTCACAATCACACAGTTGACAACCTCAACATTGTTGTTTCATTATTAGTATTACAATTACAATTAGAATGAAGACATAGCCCAGTCCAGTTCACTCAATACCCAATACAATTCAATTCAAGTTCTTGCATTTCTTGTAATCTGTCGAATTGAATTAATATGTTTGCATTTATCTTGTCCACTGTGATTTGATGTTTATTACTTAATGCAGTAATTGTAATTAGGGGCAATTAAGCCAAATGGCCAATGCTCAAACCAAACTACTACATTTCCATTTGTCAACTCATTTGATTCGATTTGAATGAAATTAATTACACAGTCGTCCTTAAATATATTTAGGTTTACTACTTGCATAATCGTTAGCTAATGTTTCAATGCACTTAAATATACCAATAAATAACCATTTAAGTAGCATGAATATCTACAGACTGCACATTCCGTCAGATACCCTGTTATTTATTTCACCTTTCATTCAGAAATTCTAAAAAACTATGAGCCAAGTTGTAGATTAACAATAGAAATAAGTAAACAGTACAGTACATCCGACAGCAAACCAGAATATTATGCAGTGAGAGACCAGTTTTACTTTTATAATTAGTTAGCAAGTATATAATGTATCAGTAGCTCTAGCTCTAGAATTTTAATAGAACGTCGCGTTGTGCTTATGACCTCATGTTTTCCACTATATTATATTTTATGCATGCATACATATTAGGTAATTTTACAATTATATTTACATACGCAAACTTAAAATTCTCTAATGTATCTCTGTGTATTTCTGGTTACTGTTTATTATACTGATAGTTTTCTTACGTCACTAAATACGATGAAAATCATATGCAAGGTTATATAATAAGGAGCAATATAAATCTTGTCGTATGAATTTTACATAATATTTACTTATCGGTACTTAGAAATATGTGTGTAGGAGTAGGATGTTAAGTTTAAGAAAAATAAATAATAATTATAATCCAGTGATAGTGATAATATTAAAGTTTGTCTTTGCGGATAGTTGTAAAGAAGGTACGGCAAGGACCTAGCGTAATGTCCACTTAACATATCGCTCACAGATGTCAACTCACAAATGTCATGTCAGCATTATATTATATACATATCACATCACATCAGTGAGTTTGGTTCGAAGTTTACAATTTACATTGAAACTTGTAATGATGTGTCACTTGTCCTGTAGTAGGCAAATATATTACGCAAAGACCATGAGCACAGAAGATCAAGAAAAAGAGAGAGAATAAGATAGGAAAACGACTTTTACTTTTGCTGTATAAATTAGTGTAGGATCGGCAGTTCTTTGCTTACTCATTCCATTATTCTACATAGTAGTACAGTACTTACTGAGATGTGACATACTATTCTCTATAGTAAGTAGACAAGACACTCCAGAATACTTAGAACTAAATAGTAAGGAGCAGTCCAAGTTGAAGTCATCTCAGGAGCAGTAATTATTTACTTATAACATATTATTCCATATCTCTATAGATAAATGCATGCACAATACAAAAATACAATGTAAACACTTAACTTGTATGTTGTAGTATCTATACAACCCAGACAGCCTACCTGATATGATATGTATTATCATTTTATCAGTATATACAATATGTATGTGTTTGGGTGATGTACCTCAGGACAACAGGAGTGTGTCTCTATGAAAATGAATGTATGTTCTCTTATCTGTGAATACATTATAAATTCAATCTCATCTCAGGTAGTGTTTGTGTTGTGCTCTATGTATGAGATGAAATGGCAGTAGGCTAACTGGGAATGCCGAATGTAGGTAGAATGTATTGTGGAGAGTAGACTAGACTTGACATTACTTTGCATGTAAGGTAGGCAGTAGGCACACTGATTATATGATAATCTTCAATTTCATTGCATTTTCATTCCACTTGGCATGCAGGATTAGTTAAATCGAATTTTTTGACTGGCTCGGCTGTCCTTTTTCTTATAGTAAGTAGATACACTTAATTTTTGTTGTGATGTTTACATAACATTTACAAGTAAAACTTGCTAAATTTTTTAGTCATATCAGTCGATGCTGTTCTTATAGTAATTAATGCAAAATTTTTATTCTACTTGCATAGCAATTGTAAATTATAACGTAACAGCAATAAATAGCAAATAATATTTTTTGAGCCTTTACGAAGGCTTCAGAGAATTAAGAATCTAAGGCGGTTGAATTCATTCATTCGTATATTATGTCTGATATTGTAAAAAGTGCAGATCTCAATCTCAGAGGTACAGATATATTGTACAAGATACTGTGTATGTGTGTTTAGTTAAATTATTGTTCAGGTACAGGGAATCTTGTGTAGCTCACCACTCATAATGAATATTTTGAAATTAACAATACATCTACAAGATCTGTAAAGCAAACTGGCGAGATACTTCCAATTTCCAATCGACATGTTGCACTTTCGGATTCTTTTGAGAAAAACTGCAAATAAAAAAACTTAACTTAAAATATTCGCTGTCAGAATTTAAAATTAATACAATTTCCCCCTAAAATACATGCAAAATATTTTTATAAAATGGATTGGCATTTGTCCTTGCTTAATTCTTAGCTGTTTAATAAAATTCCCTGCACGCAGAGTACATGAAATTGCTATTGTCTGGCGATAAAAAAACAGGATGAGTCTATGGGATGAGACATTTTGTTGCTACGGTTGAGTTATTAGTACATTTTGCATTCACGTAACCAATATCTTAGCTTTATAATGCTAGTTTATGAACAATATGCTTGCATTGAACCTAATCAAGGTGTATATTGCAGCATATGCAATGTCTTCTTTTATAAACTATGATTTGAGATGCTAATCTTCATTTCAATGTAGGCAAGTTTGACACAGAGACAAATGCAACTGAACTTATACTTTCCATTGTATAGTATCGGAAGGTACACTACACATTATACTGTATTCATAGCTAAATTCTTAACTACAAATATATTATACTAACAATAATAATATTAGACATGTTTAAAGGTGAGTGTGATGGTATATAGTCTTAAGTACTTTTCATTTATATTTGCATTGACTCTTGACTTGACTCGCATCATCACAATCCCAGTCACAGTCTACCTAACGTCTGCATACGCAGATATAATGTGCTTACATTATTAGCTATGAGTTATATGCATTAATACCTAATGTTTTGTCCAATTTACATATATTCGTAGTTAATAGCGATAGCCAGCAGGTTTTCCAATGATACATGTATAATAATCCATGTAAAGTAATATTATTATGATGTTATGTTATGTGCATAGGTAAATGTAGTGTGTGTGTAATAATAATGCAGTGATGTTCTTTCTGGGAGTGAATGAAGTGATGTAATGTAAATTAAGTAAGTTGCAAGCTGCTGCAAGTCCTGCTAACCTTAAAAAGAGTTGATTAGGAGGTCAGGGGAAACAAATTCAGATGATTGTAAATATGTACATACATAATATGTACTGTGGGTCTTCACAAATTTACTTTTATACATCTTTGGTGCTATTTGCTGTCACATATGTAAAATTGTTATATGCTTACACTACTATCATAAGGATGAAAATGAAACTGATTGCAATGTCAGTATAGTATAGTCAAATACAAGTGAGAAGAACTGTAAGTGTGGGAATTTTTTTATTTGCATGTAATTACTATAAATCGTATAGAATTATAATGAATTTCTTCTAAATATGAACTCATTTGTGTTTAAACGCCACAGATCTACTTTCTTATGTGTCAGCTATGACGTCTTCATAGAAGAAATTCTAATGAAATTGCTAATTGCAGAACTCGAAATGCAACAGTTTAGTAGAATGCAGTAATGGTTTTGATTTCGTTTGACTGTCAAGGCGTGGCGATGTAAAATCATGAATTCTGCTGAAATGATCTCCTCTCGATTCTAATTTCCCTTCAATTTGTAAAAGATGAGCACGAAAAGAGAGATAAAGTCAGTCTTTAGATTTATCAATAGCTATTTTATCTGCATAGTAATCTATACATGTATCGATATCAACCTAGAAAACTTATAAGGGCTAGGGATGGGCAATTGGGTAGCGAGCAACGCGACGCAGACACAATGTGTACTTTATAATTATATACGCAATATTTCATAACACGTGCAACAGGTACCTTATGAGCACAAACTGATTAAATGAGTCAGTGAGAAAAAGTGCGTTTGTTAATCTAAAATAAAACATTTTTAAGAACACTCGTTTCATTTAAAGTTTTGCCGTTCTCAATCGCAATCTTGAAATCTATAATAAAAACCCTCGTGCAAAACTGATAAGTACGTACGCTTAATTAATAGATGTATTTTTATAAATAATAACAAATAGTGTTAGAAGGGAGAAATATATTGCTCAAGAAATCTGGAAATCTGTGTATTACTAATAGTGCAAAAAATTCTTAGAAAATTCTTAGATACAATTATAAATAAACTAGACAGGAGAGAAAATTAAATCTAAACTGAGGTAAAGGGAAATATTTATAATAATAGGATGTATTACACCGTGGAAGAGGATATATATTATTGCTATAGCCAATGTAATGCAGTAGTTATGAATGAGTAATTTTAATTAGAATTAGCCATGGTTAGGTCTAGGGCAGATCTCCAAGTCATAAGAATGGATGTTGGCACTCGGGCCAAAGTGAGCTCTTGTCCGGCGCGGAATTTACGGCTCTCTAATTGCACAGCTAACAGGAAGTTTATCCTACAGGCTCTTCAAATCCTTTTTGCTCTTAAGTGGATGTCTTAATTAGTTGGAATAAAGCTGTATTTTATCTGAATTAGAGAATAATGGCAGGTGAGACAAAAACTGACCACAAAGCCCAAAACTTTAATACTCACCACTCCTACGTACTGTATCTAAAGCATACGTGCTTTGCTTACGTTGACTTTGACGTTGACGTCAGGCCAGGCCAGGCCTAAGCAAAATTTAGTTCACATCACATCACAGTATGCATTATGCATGCATAATATTATGGATAGCTGTACTCTGTCTGCACAAGATGTAAAATGTAAGTAACTGACAAAAAGAAACTATTAGGAACCCACCTGTTGTACTTGTTCACGTGTGTATGAAATTCAAGGCAGTATTTACTTATATATAGACCAGAACAACACTAGCCCAAACACAACTACAGCTCTCAATTTGGCAATAGAACAAAAAACACACTTTACCTATGAATATCGTGTAGGCTAGGCAATCACAAATTTTATTCATACATATCCCTATATAATATATTATGCCATCGAATAAATACATTAAATACATTAGATAGTACCATTAGTGTACAATACATAGCCATAGGTACAAGAAACATTTAATGGAATGACCGTGCCATACCATGTATCACCAAAACTAGCCGTGGAACAGGATATATTATAAGAGCAAAAACACCTACAGCCTACATGATATTATGATGGCAATAGTATAAGTGCTACGTGCATTAGCTTATATAATAGTTTATACCTATAATATTATGTACAAGTAAAATAGTGTGCGATTAGCGAACGTATCATCTTCTTACGTAATACAATAATAAACAATCTCATTTTTTATTCACTGCACAACACAACAGAACATTGAATGAAACTCTGCAAAAGAAAGAATGCACAAATATGTAGCACTTGACATACCCATCGCACTTAACTGACTTATCTGGATTGTCAACACGTATGTCTAATGTCTTATTCTCTATATAGAGATTCAAGTGCCATTACCATCTTATACGATATCTAAACTTAACTACCTATCATATTGTATTATTGTACCTCTTTCCTTCCAATTACATTGTCAAAGAAGGTAAAAAACTTTTTGCGGATTCACTATTGCCTTCACTTTGGAGTTTGGTTATCTTAATGTGTGATATTCTGCTATAGTTACCTTTCTGTTATCTACATTAGATTACACATTTATACTTTTGCACACACATGAAGTATAATACTATTTATATAATATTATGCTACATAAATTCTTATTCGCTCTTAAGGTTAGTTTACCGTAAATTGATAAGAACTAAAAGCAAAAATGCATTTTTCATGTTTGATGTACGTAGTCATGTATCGCCTGCATTGCAGTAAATATTTTATATTTTATTATGGCACCATCATCCCATTTCAAGACATGCGATGCGGTGAAATGTAATACGGATGTTCCTTTTCTTCTTCATATTCAAACAGAACACTATCAATTGCGGAAAGTCTTCTATGGTACCTACATCCTATTCTTTTCTAGTTATCTCTCTGTCTCCCTGTCTAAAGAGCTAACTATGTATCACATTGTATTCACCTGAAACAGACTAGACATTTGCATCATGCTATGCCACGCCAGAGAGCAATGTTTTTATAATATTTACATGGCACGTAACATAAAGTACCTACCCAACTTTTATAAAATGCCGTTTCTTAAAGTGCATACTTACTTAATATTACATAGGCACCTACCGTGTTTGTTAGATAACTCACAAAAATATTTTTGGGCTTTTTTTTTATTCTGAAGCTTAAATCAGTTTGAACAAATTTTAATTTTGCTAACAGAATTCGGAAATAGTTATGAAATACTTCCTAAGTTTTACAATCCCGGTTTCCTTTTGCACAAAAGTGTGCTGCAATGCATACAACTATGGTATTTGTACAGTTATTCGATGCAAAGCGATGATAATTGTTAATTGTCCGCGTAAAATGGCATTGCCACAACTTGGATGCAGTAGAAAAATAACTTATCCACTTATAGGATGTGATAGTGATAAGATATGGTGTGATTGTCCCCTAAACGACATTGAGATTTTTGAAAGACCTGCAAGAAGTATATCTATGTACATTATATTATAGGATTTCTTGAATGGCTCAATTATGCTTATAGAGATGTTCTCCTATCTGTACTATAGGTATATGTTGACTTGCTTTGGTTGACGGGCAAATATTTGGACTATACGATCACTTTGATTTGATGTGTAGATTTGTTCTGCATGAGAGTGAACGTGCTCCTCTACTCTGCTCCATTATCTATAGCCATGCACTATATAACAGATAAAAATATAAGAGAGCCGATATGTTATCCAGTAGTAAAGTAAGCATATTAGAATGAAAAAGTGGGAAGTAAACAGAAGATGAGAAGATGAACAGGTAGTAAGTAGTAGATATAGAATAGAGAGCTATTATATATAGCTACTATGTAATACATAGAGTAGAGCGTGTCATGTTCGTTACCAGTTAGATAGAGTACTAGTTAGGAGATAAAAGAATATTATGTAGGTAGGTAGGCAAACAAGAAGTTGGCAAAAATGTTATTTTGGAGTAAAAAAAGAGAAATGCAATGGAATTTATTGGATGTTTGTAGAAATGCATTCAATTGATATTTGCATTAGAGCAGGTGAATTGAAATCGAATTCAAATTTGATAATTGGGAAGATTCACACGACGTGAATAATAGAAGGAGAGCCTAGAGAAAGAAGTTAGGGAAGCCAACGATGACAGGAGTTCATCGAACTGTTGGTGCCAACAGAAAATTTTTTCCGATATCAACAAAAAATTGCATATACATATGAAGAGTGCAATAGGCATTGATGAGTTCTTTTTAAGGCCCAAACTGGTTTCCATCTCAACTTGCAAAAAGTCCCCGAATTCTTTCCTTATGGATGGATCCTTCATTTCATGATCCAAGTCCAAGTCCAACTCCAAATGCATTTCACTTTGGTGCATTGCATTGATAATGTTATTTGTTAAAATCAGTTTTAGAGGGAAGAAAGGAAGACACGCCAAGCCAAGCCAAGCCACGCAAAGGCCATATCATCGTCAGTGCAAATCTTTCTTACAATATGTAAGTAAGAGCAAGGCAGGCAGGTAGGGAAGTCAAAGTCAATGCCAACGTCAAAGTAGCAGCCAGTCCACCGTTGGGCAATTAGAAGAAAAGTATTTTCCCGACTTTGGCTATCGCTTTGCATTCTCTTGCTTTGCTTTGCTCGACTCGGACAAGGAAAACAGACAAAAACTTAGAGAAAAACAAGCTGAGTTGGATTTCCTTGAATTGCAATGCACTATAGGTACACATTCGCTACAACACAACAAAACAGACTACTGCACTGCATTATCGTGAACAGTCAACATTACTTACAGAGGATACTTTTCATTCTTCCGTGGCATTTCGCATTCGCATTTTCTCAATTCTCGTGGCATGGCAGAGCTATACAGATTTAGTTATACTTATTAACTTTTCCTATTCTATATCTACAATCTACACTACATATCACTCATTTAGATGTACAAATTATTCAACCCTAGTTTTATTTCTGTTGTTTAATCATGAAGCTTGCAAATGCAACAATGGACAATCTGATTATGCATCAAGTGATTTAACAAGTAGAATTAACTAAATATTTACTTAAGAACAAATTATATTTATCCGACTTGTAGCAAACATTTTATTACTTATTATGTATTCTTTAAGACTAGAAGAACCGCATCTCAGACTACAGGAATTACCGCAAGAACAAAACGCAATACGTCAATTGCATATAATCACGAAAGCCTTTTTTATTTAATACCTATGCATTTCTCCGCATATTTGGCATTACAATTCTCTGCCATACGGCTAAAGACTTCTTGTATGTATTTGTACTTACTTATTTAAATATATTCAGTTATGCAACCAAACAAAAATAATGCACCTAACTGTTGCCCACAGAATTATTTACAAAACATGACACATGAGATAAAATTGGCTACCTTTAGCAAATAAATAAGATATCCCATTTCCGCAAGCATGTTTATCAATAATTAATTATTATCAAATAGGACCAAGTAAATAGTAAATAAACTTTTGTGAGAACTGTGGACCATAATACAATATTAATATGCAAAATGCATACAGATATTTATTGTTAGTCGGGATAGAAATACACTAAAGCGTTGTGTACAAAGCATTGGCTTAGCCACGTAGAATCGTGTCATGTCATCGTAATTACTTATTTATCAAATGCCGACGTCGACACCGGCCTAACTATTTAACGGCTTCTAAATGTGGATAACAATTGTGCTAACTGGTAATCCTAGATGGTCATCCATTGTAAAACGAATTCTAAAGAAGCCTATATATATACTTATCATCTTATCCCCATTTGCAATAGAAAAGTAAGATGCCAAAGAGATATAGTATTATATTTAGGCAGCATTATGCAGATAGCCTGTCTTTATGCAGTTAGCTTTAGAGTTAGATGTTCTGTAGGTTAGTTATACAAGTGCATGCAAGGTTAAGGTTAGTTCACTCAATCCAGTCCAGTCTAACTACCTATTCATCCACGTAATCTTAATCTTAGCAACCAATCTTATCATCAGCTAAAAGAACACCTCAGCTATAATAACATAATACAAAATGAATTGCTATATAACTATCATTATATACCTAAGCATACTAATATTACATACAGAGATACATAACAATAACAAAACAACAGCATTGTAATGCACTGGACGTTGGATTAGGAATACGTAAGATGATCTTGTTAGCTTTACAGAGCCAAAGTCAACTTTATATTTTGCATATTATGTAGATATAGTGTTATATATACGAGGGAAGGATATTTATGTGTCTATTGAGGATTTCTCGAGTCGCATCTTTTGTATTTGAGGATGAGTGAGAGGAGATGAGAGCACAAGTCCAATGTTGTGCTTAAGAATCGCAGAACAAGACCACGTTTGTAAAGAAGTTGGATGGAATGGAGATAGAATGGCAAGTGACTTGGTTTGGTCTAGTCTTGTCTGGGCAGGCCAGGCCAAGCCAGGCCAGGCCACATCATATCAGTCTGAGTCGTTAGTTGGTCTTGGTGGGTATCTGCTATCCGTAGGTACATAATATTTTGTATATGTGGATAGGCACCTACTATTCTAGCATTGTACTTGAGTTAGGCAGGCAGACCAGGCAGGCAGGCTGGCATGGCAGTCGTGGCCAAGGCAGGCACTTCACGTTCAATGACGGGTGAATGACATCCCCCTCGTAAAATCATTTGCCGAGGTTGTGTTGTAAATGAATTTTAATGAAGTATCAATACATGTCGAGAGCGTCGGTCCGTTGTCCGTCCATCCATCCTTCGGCTTTCCCCTGTTACTCTTCTGTTGTGTAAAAGAGCTAAGGCTCAGCCTTACCTTACCGGGTTGTAAATAGAGATACAACATAACATCAAATAACATAACTAACACACTGCTATCTTATTAGCTGGCTATGTTATGTTGTTATGATTTAGAGGTGAAGGATGATAGGAAGATAGTTAATAGTAAACTAACCCTCTACCTTATGCACTACTAATAAACTAAGTAAGTATCTACATAACACAACATACGCGAGATCAAAATTCTTATTCTCATATTATGCACCACTACTTATCTCTATTTCTTTTACTATTGTATTAGCACAACAGAACACGGCAACTAAAGTTAGCCGACTTATTGTTAGTTTTAGCAATTTAACACTACCTATGCTAAGTATGTATGTATTGTATGTGTATGTGTATATATAGCGGCAAGCCAGATCAGATCACATCACATACCACCACACCCCATACTTAGCTACAGACTGTATCTACAAATACATACATGTACCTAGTACCTCTAGCAAGTTAAGTTACTTTCTTTAAAGAGCACTTCAATACTAGAACAGCGCAACATAACATATTTATCAGATTAGATTAGTTCACTTCACAGGATCAACTCCTCACTAATAACAATAAGCCGAATAACCAAAGGAAATCGCATCCACTCACCTTCAGTCGTCCAGTCTAACACTTTTATTTTATTTGACTTTGCCAAAGAATTATTGCCAATTTACTACTTTACTTACAATTATCGAGCGTCTCCCTTTGACTGCAGCACTCACTTTTATTTTATAATTGTATTACTTATTCTAATCCAATTTAACAATACACATCAATTGCGAATTTACATCAATAACAATAGTTGTATTGATTATCTACGTAATTGTATGTACGAGTTCTAGATTCCAACCATACATACTACATACTAGTATGCATAATGTGTTGCAGTTGCAGTACGTGTAGTGTATTAGGTACATTACATGCTTAGATAAAGATACCTTGATCCCTACTGCATATAATTACATTGGATAAAAATTCTTATTTATGAGAAGATTCTAAGAATATAAAGGTATTTCTCTCCTACTGAAACATTACAAGTATAAAGAGTTGGAGTTGTAAATTAAATATTTGGACAAAGGGATCCTATTTGTTTTTTAATTCTCATCGTCATTGCCATGCCACGGATAAGTACAATTACGTGAACGAGATACTGGGAGGGATTAAATCAGTAGTTAGGTAATTTAGAAGAATCCATATAATCCTAGGAATACTGACTAAAAAAGTAGAAATATTATGCCCCCCAATAAAATGATCGCTTTAAAAAATCTGTTTATAAGATTTTATTTGTATAAGTATTTAAATGGGAAAGACGGGGTCGGCTATATCCCATCGTATCAAATAACTCTTCTTCTCAGTGACTTTAATCTGCTCAATAAGCATTCCATCTTTAGGAAAGAAAACAGAATCTAAAAGTCATTGTGGCAGGACAACTATGCTATGCATGTACATACATTCTTACATACATCCAGTGTTGGTTTGTTTAGTTAGTTTTTTGGTTGTTTGTTTGTTGGTAATCGTTTGGATTTGTGATCCGTTCTGATTTAATGTGCTACGCTATGCTAAACTCTACGACGGTATGGTTTGTTAGCAAAACTAAATACATAGCGATACCATAAGATGATAATACTATGTTATGCTACTTCTCTTTAGCATTACATCCTTGCTATGACTTAACCTTATCCTTAAACATTGGTTATGTTAGATTGATAGGCACTTTACTGTTAATTGTGCTAAACTGTGTAAAGGAAAGGGAACTGATTGTAAGTTTAGTTTGAGTTTAACAGCCAGTTGTTGGTTTGCTTCCATTATATTATGACTTTCTGTTGTCTATGTTAAATATACATTTAATGTTGGTTTAGTATATGGTACACAGTACACAGGTGAGTCAAGAAAAGCCAAAGTCAAAGCCAAAGCCAACGAAACCGAGAAGAGAGTAAAGTTAAGTCAAGGCAATGCAAAGTAAGTTGAGTCGTAGTTGCTGGTTACATTTACATAGTTCAAAAGAAGAAGACGAGCAAGTAATGCAAAGATATATAATATACATGTAGTAATCTGTAAGTCTAGTTCACTCATTCACCTTAACTTACCTAGTTTATAAAGATAATACATTTAGTGGAGTGGAGTGTTGTTTTAGTAAAAGTAAGTAAGCTACTCAACTAAATGGTATGTGAAAGGAAGAGGAGCTGAGCTGCTGTTTTCTGTGTAGTTGTAGTATAGTGGAATGGAGTAGCGTAAATACCTTGGACATATTATACTGCATGCCATGACAGCGACTATATAACTCAACTTTGGATTTTTTATTCTACGAAATGTGAACTTGCACTCTTAATTATCGTCACAGATACATTCTTCTTTCTGCTCCCCAGGTTGCACATACAATCAGCAAAAACATGTCATGAACATTCATTCCCTTTCATCTTGTGTATTATTCTACTGCTAGCTAACATTATAAATACTGAGCTAACTAAGCACTTGATTATTGTAAATGGTACATTTAGTTTACTAACACTAGTATAGGACAATAGATCGGTAGCATTCAAGATCAAGAGTAAGAGTAAGTATTTAGCTAGGTTTAGGTAGTTTACTATAACCTTTGCTTGCAAACTGCTGAGTATGTAATATGATAGGACATGGTATGATGTACTACATATGTTAAATATGTTGATATACTTAATTTATCTTTTTTACTTAGCTTTTGGCTTCCTATCTGTATCTTTATTCATTGAATTATAATGTAGTGTAGTAGCAACATGTAGAAATAGCAAAGAGCGGAGGCCCGAAGTACAGCAAGTGCATAATGAGATAACCAAACCAAACCACAGAAGAGGAGCAGTGGCTTGGCTTGGCTAAGCATCTTCCTATCTCAATCCAGCTATCACTACTATTTATTTTGCTTGGTGTTTAAATGCAAATGTACAAAAGTCAATGTGTAGGCAATTGAATTCAAGACGCCGAAGAACAAGTACGTAACAAAAGCAAAGGTGTATATGTACAAGATACTGATAGTTGCTTCGTTAGCTCGGATTAGCTACGACTGATAAAAAAAGCATTTATCATTTGAAGTGACTCAATGTATACTTTTGCTTTATAAAAATAGTTGTGTTTGTTAGGTAGCTATGGATTGGATAGGACAGGATAAGTAGACAAGGAGATTCAAGGCAATGCAATGGAATACGGGAAACTAAATCGCTTAGGGATGATCAGATGATGCATGGGAATTACTCAAACGAAAGCAAAACAGTAATCAAGTCAGACATGATAATTTTCTTGTCACATAACATTAATCAGATCGAAGAAATAGATTTAGTTAAAAGCTTACACAGTCTCTGTCCCTACTATTAAAAAACCCAAACTTACATAAATACCTAGCAATTTACAATCAGCCATCAGCTCAGTTCAGGTACCTACATACTCTATAGATATTTAATACTGTTTTGCAAGGTTATTATTACGGTGAGCTGTGAGTGCATTGTATTAAATTACCACTGATGTATACTATTTAGTAGTACCTAAGAGGAATCTTCAACTTTTGCATCTGTAACCTAAGTAGCATACTGTACAGTACACACAAGTTATTATATTATATTGCACATTTACTAACTACATTAGCTAAAAGAGTTTGCGTTGGACATATTGCTGAATTTGAATATATAGCGAAATGTATTTGCATGTAATGCACTCACTCTGCTCGGCTGCAAACCACAATAAACCTTTTTTATTGTTAGTTAGATTTTATCAATAAGCGGCTAGGCCAATCTGCATCGCAATAAAGCAACCAATTCCACATACCATTGCGTCCTTAGTCTAAACTAAAGTTTAGCTGCACATTTCGCCTGGCCTGGCCTAGCATTACATTTACAATACAATTAGTTTGCTTAAGTAATGCGAGAAAAACAAAACAAAACAAGTCTGAAAGAAGCTCCATAACTTTTCCCATGCCAGATGCCTTCCTTCTCTGCTTACCTGTTAAATAAACCTTATACTATTCTAATCTGGTAGCGCATGTTAAATATATATTGTAGTATTTCTACTACTACCTACTACCAGAGCACTACTACTCATCATCATCTCATCTTTCGATCTGATCCCAACTTTGCAAAAGTACACTCACTCTATATAAAAACAATACTTACACTTAATAATAATAGGTAGCATGTCCAATGCAACCCAATCCACCTAGGTACTTACTTTACTGGATCTGAACTTGGTCAGCGAATTTTCTCTTAAAAATGAAAGCAAGTGAGACGAATGACAAGATCAGCGTGTGTTTGCTCTTGTTAGCCTTTCCAATTGACTGTTGACTATTACTTAGGCTCGGCTGACAGGGAACAGATCGTAGATCTTTGCAAAAGATAAAACACTTCTTCTCATCCTCAATCCAGTCACTCAATGTCTATGTTCCTCTTCTAATCTTTGTTTGTGCAATGAATTTATGTACCTATCACTATTAGTGGATGGATTCCTTTCCTGCCTCGTCTGACATCACAACAAGTCCATCAAATCAAATACAAATCTTACTTAAATCCAAGGAAAAGGATTCGCCAAGTCAAGTCAATTTAACTTTAACTCAACTCAATCTAAACCTAAGCCAAGATATTTACGATGAGCGGATAACAAACGTATTCACTTACTTAGTAAATATATTAGGTACTTCTCTACCATTACATTACATTAGATTACATATTTAGGCATATTATTCATACTTGACTTATCATTAAATAGCTAGATATATATTATAGGAAGATGTACACAGTGCTCAGTTGTGTTGCGTTGTGTTATTTTCTGTTGTGTAAAAATTATTGATAAGATAATGGATAATGAGGCAAGGCAGGCAGACTAGGAGGATTTCAGTCCAGACTTACTAAAGGTAAAGTAACAAAGAATAAAGTGCCACCCGCTGAGCTAGCTGTTCTTTTTCTTGCATTATTTCCTCCTGATAGAGTAGACTATGAACAATTACGACTAAATACATTTTATACAATCCCCATTCGTCAATATTTGCAAAAGGAAATATAATAGGAGGTTAACAAATGGTCACATTTTCCATCATGAACCATAATAATGATATACTGCAAAGGAAGGTAACTTAACCCAAAGCAAGGCACTTACTCACTGTTTCTAATTGTGTATTCTGCAATCTGATGAACAATAATCCTTTTTGCAACTAAAGATTAAGAGACTCCAACAATAAGAGAGCAGACAGGTAGACAAGACAAGACATCAGAGCCAGACTTCTTTACTAGATCGAGAGAGACCTTAACTATTTACTTATCCAATGTACTTAAGTTATTTACTTAATATTAGTGGGCATAGTTAGTAGCTATTCTCCGGATAGAGATACATTATTAGCTAGTTACCTAAAATCACCTGCTGTTTTCTACATAATATCTACATTTTCCTCTTCTTCCTAATTGGTTTATAATATGATAATAAATATAAGGTTGGGAGGATTGTTTGCGTTGCGTTCCGTTGCAGTTTCATTTTCATCATCACTTTCATTCCCATTTTACGTAATACCTTAACCTTAGTTCTTTTAACCTTTACAATAGTTAGTTAACTGAAACTCAACTAAGGATCTTTATCAAGGCAAAAGTCAAGAAAAGGAAAAGTTTAGCATTTACATTACATTAGATTACGCAGAAACGTAACATAACATAACGTAAACTAAATAAGTAGTAAGTAGTGCGATGCAATTTCTTTTCTTCTGTTATCTGCATTTCATTTCAGTAGCTCTACTTATAATAAGATAAATAGTAGGCTGAGTTGAGGTACTTTACTTACTATACAATAAGTACAATACAGGTAAAGTCTGTATATACAGTACAATAGTAGTTCTCGATATAATACCCAGTTGTTAGTTAGTAGGCAGCAAATGTTTTGTGATGTGATGCAATGATTGTCTACATCCGCACCTCACACACAAGTAAACATAACTATATAGACACAAAGTAAAAATAAGGAAGAAGCACTTTAACTTGAGTTAGACTGTAATTTATATTAATTCAGCGTAGTTGGAAAATAAGAGGCTCACACACTTTATGTGCTATGTAAGTAAAGATAACTATGTAGAGGTAATAGTGGCTGTGGTTGTACTTGTACTTGTACCTACTTATAAAAAGGAATCCGTTGTGTTGTTGATATACTTAGTAACTACTACACTACAGTACTAACTCCCATAGATAACTACCTATTATATAATCATAGAATATTCCTTCAAATTACCTGGAAGGCCTCCTTAGTGTATTTTACTTGTAATAATACTAATAATAATAATAATGTACATAGTATTACTTATGTACTTACTTCCCTGTAGTGTGGAATGGAATTCATTGCATTACACTTTTGTTTAAGACCAGTGCAGTATATCTGCAGTACATACAAGTGTTGTAAGTAGTATGGTACGTGCATAAGAGGGATAGTTAACTTTAACTAAGCAGATGGTTCAGAATTTTGCTTTAGCTAAGCTAAATGGCCAAGTATTAAGTATGAATCGGTAGCGCAAAGCAATATTGTAAGAGTGTAGGGCTTAACTCTTTATCTGAGCGTACTGTACTATAAGAGCAGTGAGTTAGTTACACTTGCATAGCTTAAGAAGAGATACACGTTACTGGCATATAGAATGTTTCAAGCTAGAATAAGAATCAAGAGCTAAGAACTAAGTTTGTTGGTATTACGGACATAGTGATACAATAAAATACACACCGGCTTGCTAATACTGTTTCTCCGCGTCTCTATGTCTCTATTTCATATACTACTTACGGTTATCCATTCCCATTCCCAGTGATAAGTATTTTTTCCAGTTCTGGTTTTGTATTTTCTGCAAGTTCAATGACTGTGTGTGTTGTATGTTGTATGCCTCTTCTTCTGTTCTCTTAACTGATTGTGAAGTGAAGAAAAGTGAATATTTCCACTATCTCGCTCATTCCATGCTCTAACTATTTATCTATAGTGTACCGTCTAGCAGTGCATGTAGTGTACTATACTTACGACGCTATGCTACTTAAATACATTATATAATACATTTACCTACTGAGACTAAGTTTTATATTCATTGTAATTTATACTTAATCCTTTCTCTAACCAAACTAAACAGGAGTTGAGTTAGTTTATCTATATACATACTCTTCTATAGAAACATTAACAAGGTAACTAAATATGTAGTCATTTATAATTGTACTTTCGGTAGTTTAAAGAGGTGTATTCGTCTTCAATACAAATACGTAACAATCCATTCCATTGCCTCACATTATAATTTTATAGAAACGTGCTACGGTTATGCTAATCGTATCCGATTACGAATTCTGTTCTTAAATCTTCTTCTGTATCTTGAATCATTCTTCAGCAAAATCTATAAATATGTTACTATTTAATAAAGGACCCATTAGTTTCTTCACAAAATTTTCTGTGTTAACTTTTATGGATGTTTATTTCAGCAGAATTGATGAATTGCTAATTAATAAGTACCTAAGTAACAGGTATGTTTTATTTATACAAAAATTATTTTTGCACATTATGTTTGCAAAAATTCATGATTTATTATTTGTATAGATCTTTCTGTCTAATACACTTTACACAGTGGCAAAATCAAGTTCATTCAATAATTTATTAATATTATTATGTAAACCGCCTACCTTATTCTTTGAATAATATTAAAAGTGTATATATCAGTAGCACTGTACTGTATAACATATACATAGTTTGGTACATGTGCTACAAAACCTACTTCATTATTATAACGTACACCGCATTTTATGTTCCGCTAGCAACTTTGACTTTTCTTAGTTCATAGTTGCGTTTGGTTTGCGTTCATAGTTCACGTTCCTTGTTAATTTCAGTAAACGTCGACTTTCGTAAAGAACGAAACGAACTAAGTAGGTATTATATAATGTACCACAACCACGTTGTTGTGAATTCAATATTAGTTGATATTTACAAATTTTGCTTCCTTTACTTTTATCGTCGTATAATTTATTTGTGTGTGGTATAAAGCATATTATACTTTCCTAACAGTTCAAGTCAAAGACACATAAACCATTTACTATATTATGCTCGTCAAGCCGCGCCGTGTCAAGTAAAATCTCCCAAATTTTAATGGCAATGCCAGATTGTAGACTTGTAGACTTTGCCTAGTGTATAATGTACACAAAATGTATACCTTTGGCGATTTGATGGAAACCTCCTTTGTAGTTGATAGAAATGAGGCTGATTGTAACCTCGGAACATTATACATTAGAAGAATACTTCCAAAGTTACAATATATATTATATAACATTATGGTAATGTTGGCTTTTGGCTCCGTTCTTTTGTGCTGATTGCATTGTTGCATAAACAGATTCTTTTTCCCATTATTCTTTCAATCTTCTCTACTCTCATTCTCCTGTTCTTTTCTTTTCTCACGGAATCAACTAGTTCATATTTATTTTATAAGGAGATGCACAATGCACATCTTCAAATGTTTACTATAGTAGGCATCTTAAGTACATACATTTTTTGCTTAGATTACTGTAGTTGCAAAGAATATTGAGTTGTACTTGAACATCTTATGCAAAATACGTTTGCCGTATCCTGATTCTTGGTTTTAAGTTACCTGTTTGTTTCCGTAATATGTTATGTCTAATATGCAAATATTATAAAGTGTCTGTTACTGTGTAATGTAATGTAAGCATTAGCATATGATACAAAGATGATGTAGCAAGTATATAGCAAAAGCAAACATTAGATTTTATATTCAGTAAAAGTAATTGCTAATCTATGTATTATTTATTTGTCTATATGTTTAGTTTGTTGGTGTAGTTATAAGCTAATTTATTATTTATGATATGATATCTTCCAGAGGCAGGTAGTTTTACAATTACAATGCCTTTAGCTTAGTATTTAGTTAAGCCTGTCGTAGGAACGTTCCTTCCTCCACTGGGACTCCAAGCCAAGTGGAAATGAACAAACAATAAGCGGTGGATATTACACAAATAATGCGTGAATTTGCATTTGCATCACTAAAGTGTGGAGATGCATGATAAACGGATAGACTTGTTCGTTTAGTTGCAAATATTCTCATTTCTCACAGAAAGTGTGTACATATGCAGTCAATGGGCAGCATAATAATAATTCTATGGAATAAAACGCACAGAGATTAAAGAATCAAAGATCTGGGATTGTTAGACTAACAAATTGAAGAAGATTCTTATGCTTATAGAAGAGATGTATATATTTATATTTAATGTAGTAACATGGGCAGGCCACAGGCAGGCAGACAAAATCTTTTTAATTCTCTCCAGCAACACAGTAGGATGAGTAAATGGTAAAGATTAAGTAGTGAGTCTGCCCGACGAACGAACGCCAGAAGAGTCAACTACCTTTTGTAGATCTTTTGTCCAGGCCAGGCCCTTTTCTAGGTTCACACACTTCCACACGCTTCCCTTCACATCTATAGTCCTGAATTTAGAAATAATTCTTTTGGCTTTATAATAGCGAATAGTGGCTTGGCTTAGCATTCTCCGATAACAATGGCATAACCATAATGCACGCTGCTAGATTATGTTCTATATAGCATAGGGGCATTTACTTATCCGTATTTATGTAGGAGTTTAAGAGTTTAGTGAGCAGAAGACAAAGCAGTAGCAAACGGCAGGGCAATAAAATGAATAGACTCCACAGGGAGACACGAGTCATTTCCAACATATCACTTCAAAGGAAGATCATGAAAAACCTGTCCATGAATTTTCTATGTCTATCTAGCTGTCCGCATATGAATGGAACACAAAGCACTAGAACCAGTTGCTGTAGATATTATTGCCATTTCATTGTGTTTCTGACCCATCCATAAGATTTCCACTTCTCAAAATAAGTATGTACGTAAGTACAAATGCAAACTTATCTATCTGTGTATTTATACGTAATGAATTACTACATTAGCGTCTAATATGGACAGATAGACAATTTAACGTTTATCCAAAAACCTACGAGTACATTATTACGTACATTAGGTAGGTAGCTTGACATAGCTTGTGCTGTTCGTTGAAGAAATGCCACAGGGATTGCAAGTTGCAACCGAATACTGTAGGTGGGCACGTTTTTATGATATTATTCTGCTGGCTCATTCTTATTAGACCTTATATGGGCAGAGCGAATTGTATAATAAATAGAATTTTATAGGTTAAGACTATAAGAAAGCCAACATACGTGCAGATTCTAATCATTCCCAAATTTTATCTCTTTATAAACAAATAGTACGTGTACGCAAAAGTGTACTGTATCCGATTTGCTTACTGTACATACTGTACATAATTTATTACTGCAAGTAGAATACTCCTGGGTGCCAATAAAAAATATCCCGAAATCAAATACAAACTGAATCTGAGCAGTTTTCTATGACTTTAGTGAGTGAATGAATTGAATACAATCCTAAGTATGTAAGGTACTATTTCATTTCTTAGTAGGTGTCAAAAATTGTACTTCATTTGGATATGACTGAAAAGCCGGCATGGCTATTTATTATTCAGAATATAAGCTAAAAGAGCTAACAAACTGCATTAAAAATGAAATGAGCTGTTAAACTACAGTACGTAAAGTAATAAAAATGATTTGTCACCAAATTTTATAAGTCATGCTCCGTAATCACATAGAGAATTTTATTGGACAGACAATAACGCATGTACCTAATTCCTTTACTAATAAACCATTGCAAAACGGGGTTTATCAAAGTCGTACAATAGGAACATTAATTAATAAAGTATGCTGTGAGACGCATGCATACCTTCATGATTGCGTACCGAAAAAAGGTTTCACATATATTTGACCGTTAAAAAGCTCATAAAGTTTCTAGTTGAATCTCACATAGCCCCAAACAATCTGGTGTAATGTGGGACACATACATACCTATATATATTTATAACTGAAAACAGCATGCAAAAAATTTGAATCGTTTCATAATTATCGATGTCGTAGATAGACACGCAAAAAGACAGATTATTTCATTCTGCTACTTTGCTTTGCATTTACCATTTACGTCGTCCGTGCATGCCGCTCCGCTTAATTATGTTTTAATACCTGGATTATAACAGTGAAGTTAAAGTCAGTTACGGAAGTGAGATGTTTTATTAAAGCAGCGAAGTAAATGTAACGCTAATTAACCAATGATTGCTCTTTAGAATTAAGATGCTGCAAGTATCGCAGCTGCATCCAATCCAATACAATCCAATGATCGTAAAACAAATAAGGTTAATTTTGTATGCTGTGCTACTTAAACTTAAGTGTTAAGGAGTAGACTTTTATGTATTAATATCCGTACTAACTAGTCCTAACTAATGAGATAATTAAATTATACTACGAGTGATTTCAAGAGATTAACATACAATTTCCGTTCAATAAAACTAATGTGAGTGTGTTTAAATCCTCACTCTTGAGCAATAATAATAATACAATAATAATATAACGTTTTCATGAATAACTGGTATGGTAACATTAAATGTAAGGATTATTGTTGTAAGAAATAGAGGTGCTGAAAAAGAAACGGAATCATAAGACAGTTTTGTGATTGACATGACTAAAGTAGCAGGAGAGGGTTACTTCCTCTTTTATTATATTGTTATTAGTTAGATAGAATCACCCACGTACATGGTAAAGTGCATGTACCTGGTGCTGGTGTGGTATCGGGTGTAGCGACAATTTTATTATTATTATTCTGTATGTATGAATTTACTATGTGCATAAAAATAGTGTTGCAAATCTAACTGTGCTTGTTTTCACTGTGATAGATTGTAAAACTGGAAATATTTTGAGGACCCACGGTAATCCATCGTTTACAAAATGAAGAATCCGTTGAGTCCAATAAACTACACACAGTTTATTATAGGAATAGTACTGATTCTCCTCGGAGCTCTCGTCGACCGGAACACATGCGGTGAGTCTAACATTATAATTTGTTTTATAAAACTGCATCCTACTTCCTTCCCAACTATAAAGTATACTACACTATCTGTATATCATGCTTTGCTTCTCTCTTTATATAAATAAGGTATTGCCCGGAACAATTTTTTATTTGGCTTCTCTACACAAAAGACTGATTTGTTTGCGTTGCACGTGTACTCCATAATTTCATGCCACTCCGATTCAGTTCTTATTCTTTTACATTTACAACTTGAGATCTTGAGACTTGCATTGAACTTACCTACCTTACTACCTATTACGATACCATCTCATAATGTTATGATCTGCTGCATCGAAATTCACAGTACTGTGTACAGTGTACATCCATGATGTTGATACAGTAGTAAATTATTTATTTATAGGCTAAATTGTGGACTTCCTTCTTGTGAGGCACGTACATACAATATTCTTGATTTTGAGTTCACGGCAAATTTTTACACTTTAGGATATTTACAATTGAATTCCTTTTATGCTCTAGAATGACAATCCCAAATATTATTGTGTATCTATAATTTGCATTATTCAAAATAAGCATGATCTGTCTCACGTAAGAAATTATAATTCATTTTTTACATACAAATATGTGTCGAACACATGTGTATTATTTACTACAATAAGTACAGTAGTAGAATAAAGCATGTAACTAATCAAAAGAGGGCAATGCCAATGTCACACACATTCATCTACGATTGCATTGTGTGTATAAATTGTGTAGATGCATAAATAAAGCATAAATGCACGCAATACAATACAATGGTATGTAGGTGTATACTTAGTTAGGGATAGTGATAGTATTATTATGGTTTATTTATATTGTCGGATGGGAAAGCAACGTTATTACGTAGATAGTAAGTATTTCCTGAAATTGATCCTAACTGAAATAACTAGTCATGGGCTATTAAGGCATATAAATGCTGTTGAACTTTAGCCCAGGTTTGAGATTTTACGAGCATACGTAAAGACGTAAGTGTAACTCACTACTATTTGATTACATTACAGTCAGTGCTTATTAGTAAGGCTGAGCTTCCTTCTTGAAAGCCGCTTTTAAAGTTAATGTCTGGAACAAAGTTCCACAAAGCACCCACAAATAAATTCTCTGCACATAAATAAAGACTAACTCTAACACTTTTATTCGCACGGAACTTTGCTCAATAATTAGGCATACTATGCTACGATATATTTATGTTGTCTTATTTTATCTTCATCTTTGTACTGCTATGTATGTATAATATTGTACAGATAAGTACACAAACCAATCTTCTTTCTATTTAGTATTTATCTACCTGTACCTAAATATTTATGAACATATGTATGTAATCATATAGTATAATTCAGTCAGAGTCAGAGTCAGAGTTAGTTACTTAAATTTATAAACTAAAGATTGCCAGTATTTATTTTCAATCTCGCACCTTAAGGTTTCTTTTGACATTTCCCGATTGTTGATGTATCTGTATAATTGCTAAGAGAGGACCGCAATCGCAATTTCTTACTATGTGTAATTGTCAAGCCCTTATATGAAAATTCCCTTTAATAGTAGCTCTGCTTAAGAGCTATTATTTTTTGTTAGTTATAAACAAAACCAGAGGCTAAATTGAGAATTGAATTTTGCTTGGAAAAACATATTCAGGGAACATCCCCATCCTACACTAAACTATAGATAATCGGCGAGCACTTTTCATTTAATAAGATACATCATGCTCATCCTATCCTCAATCCTCATCTCCTCATCTCTTCTCGTGTCTGGTCGTCGTCTCGTCTATGTTTGGCTTACGCTAATTTACCTTGACTCACGTAAGGAAAAATAATATGAAGAATTTGACGAAAATATTCTAGGTCACGGCCTTGATTATTGCACAATTCCATAGTATATATCACTCAACTGACGGCAAGCATTCGATTTTTGGCAAAGATAGCAAATCAGAATGAGGCAATATTATGATATTGCATTTTATTTAAATTCTCGGTTGACATGACCTTAGAAGTCTTACTTATTATTAGTGAGCTAATGCAATTTAGTGTCTGTTTTAGTTTATACGCACAAAAAGAGTAATAAGGATACCCACTCACATCACATTACACAAATACGTACGTACCTACGTCCCCAAAATGATTCATGAACAATATTAGCTACAAAGATACCTCTTACTAACTTATTATCCAGTCATATTCAGATAATTATGCCAATTTAATTCTAAGCTGTAGATATTTATTAATAAGTTTTCCCTAATAAATATCTATCTTCCTATGGCACAGACAATGTGAATTTATGTAAATAGAATATTTACAACGGACCACCAACAATAAGAAATCTATTCTTATTGTTGGAAACAACATAAATCGAACACGTCCCTATTTTTTATCATCTGAACAGTCTGCATTAATCAATCTATCTTCCTAATCTTGATTTATGTCAATTTTTATGTTATACTAATAAGTGTAATATATTATTTAGGACGGTATTATATTTCCCACATTGCTAGTACCTATATAATTTTTTCGCATTTAAAATATTAATAACTATTTGTACACAATCTCATTTCCTCCTTAGCTCATCATATTATCTCCCATAATTTCAATTTATCTCATTTTGCCCTTTGGGGATCTATCTACCTTGTACCTTCACTTAAATTTGCTTTGCACATGGTAAAGCACACACGCTGTACTACAGCATCTGCTACATAATTTGCCAAAATGCCATTACACACAATCCTTCCATACCTACATGGTGCTAAAGAACATATTGCTACAAACTTCCCCTGTCTACTTATAAAAGTGTAGGCAAGATAATTGCTTTCTTAACCATAACAAAACAAAACTTGCTATCCATTCATAATATGCATTGGAATTCGTTTCTTATACATAGCAATAGGGCATAAGCTCCAATCTCAACTTACATAAACAGTAAAATAGATAAAATAATAGATATTAGTAACACGAGGATAGTTCCCGAACCTACGAAATGAAATCATACAATCAATCTTCATGCACTGTCTTAGTACATGAACTGCAAGCAAGAGGATTAGATTGAATTGACTTCAACTCAAGCATTCCGAACATTTTCATTTCCACTCTCAACTCAACTCTTAATCTCTATTTCATACAAGTGACTGACTAAGTACGTAATAAAGTATAAGTAAATATGCTTGCTATACTTACTTACTAAAGCATAATATATCATGAACTGTAAAGAAGAGAATTAGTAGTAATATTATAAGATATTAAGTATGAGAAGAGGAATAAAAGGAAAGAAAACAAGTAACTAACCAGTAACGAGTATTTGACTGAAAAGGGATGAGATATTATGGCTATTGCTATTGCTACGCTATAAGCCAAGGACATTGACTGTCTCGAGTCCCGTCGACGACTTGTCTCTTTAATTTCATTTGATTCCGGTTTCGGACCTTTCTCAATCTGCTCTTTCTCTATTCAATGCTACATACTTTGATACTTTACTGTTTACTCCGTAGAGAGCACACTCAAAGCACAAGGTATTTCCCTATACGAAGGAAAATGGACAAATACGTTAGCAAACATCGTTGAAAAAACTGTTGTGAATTTCTGTTGCGTTATGTTATGTTAGCTTATTACATTAGCTCAGCTCACCCTGTGCTTTCGTCATTTGTGTTATCTGAATGGAGGAGAAGCTGTTATATTGTCCTGTTTTTATTGTATTATATTGTGCTGTAAACATAAGTAGTTTAGCTATTGCAGTATCTTTTCTTCCACATTAAAAAGTTGTCAAACTCTCTTTCATATAATATAAAGGAAACCGAATTGCTAAGCTGAGCAATTTAAATCATCTTGAGATACATACTTAGAAATACTTTACATACCTACTTCTGTAATATAAAATAAAATAAAGACTACAACATTACCGCTTTTCTTAAAATGTGGATGTAAGTATGTAGAAAGATAAAAGAAATATGTTGAAATTGGTACAATTGGCAAGTCGGATTAGATTACACCGATATACTATGCTATGATATGATAACTACTTGCATACGTTGATGTTGCGCTAAGCGTTAGCTCAATTCGAGATTCAAGTGTATTGCATTCTGAATTGTGATGTGATGTGAATGTTGCTGATTGTGAGTTGAGTTGCGTTGAGCTGTCCTGTTTTCTATAATCTGAGCCGCTCCTTAATAATTTTTCTCATATCATTATTACCATCGTCAATTTTGCATGATGAGTGGATAACATACAGATAGAGTTAGTGTATACATAAGTTAAGTTAGTGGAGCCAGAACTTAATAATGATATGCATCCTGCAGAAAATAAGTAACCTGATATCATACATCTAGTCTCTATAATAAATTCGTAATCATATTAAATATGTAAATGCGAATGCATCTATTTAATGTGCCTACAGCAGATGAAGATGAAACTAATGGAATTTTTTCACAGTACTAATTTGAATGAATGGAATGAAAAGATTCATGATAAATAAATGATAAACATGAAATTAGAGATACTAATACTTAGATTCTTGCTTAGAAACTGACGCTTTGCTCCAAGTACATCATATATCTGTATGTACTTACTATATCTTACCTAGTGATACATACATATTTGCATACCTTTACCTTACCTACCTACACAATTCATTCTATAAGTACATTCTTTAGGTTAAGTTGAAGAACGTGAAAAACAAAAGAATTGTGTGTCAGTTTATTTAAAAATTTGTAGTACGGTACAGTTGTACTTGTATTTACAGGTAGAGTTAGCACTTATTATTATCAAGTAACGATTTAACAAACATATTTACTATGCAGAATAGTATGGATGTCCCTACATAGAAGTAACAATAATACCTACATACTAGTATGTACTATATACTATAGGAAAATTCAAAACGAGAAATGGGAACAGAAGGAGAAGAAAGAGTCTTGTTGAGACATGAGAAGAGAATCAGGTATAGGGAAGACGAGAGAAGATTTGCCAGACCAGGCCACACCACAAACACAACATTATATAATAGAACAGGACTACAGTGAACTGGAACTACAAGACTCTCATCTTCATTTAACTTGTATGACTTGACATTGATGTGCTTCAACAACAGAGTTTCAAACCAACCAACACTAAGTAATAGTAATAGTAACGTAATCTAATGTAACGAGTCAGAAGGAAATAACGAACGTAACTGATGAGTTCAGGACTCGAGAATGCACGACTTCATTTCATTTCATAGAAATAACTTTACCTTTTCCTTAGACTACATACTACATTCTACATACTAATATATTCTTATATCTATACCTTTTTGGATTACTGAGCCATTCACTCACTCAATATTATAAATATTATATTATTACCTATATACTTACTTATACTGTACATAATACTATCCGTTCAACTAGGAAACTGACTCAAGTGAACTAAACTTTAAACTAAACTGATCTTCAGTTGAGGGAAGTAAAGTGTATTATGTTATGTAATGTACACAACATACATACATTCAAGTGAGCTCAATTGCAATTAAGACTGATTGCTTTCTTCGACTCAACAGTATCAAAGTATCAACATCAACTCAACTTTTTCAGTGGCACTCTGACTCTTCTATACGGAATACATTCTTTTTTATTTCTAGTAAGCACGTTATCCTACAATATGTTACGTAACCTGAGAATGTAGGTACAATATTAACTCAACGTACATTACATAATATACATAGTACTGTTGCTTTCCAGTTATATTATGCTTAATAATGCACACAAGCATATCTATGCAAACCAAAAAATAAAAATGTCCATAGTAGAATGGGTGAAGAAATCCATTGTACTATGTTATGCATGTATCCGTTTTATCTGTAATATTTTGCAAGATGTGATATGGTGAGATGAAACTCATTGTGAGTCTCACTCTCAAATTCTGTGAAAAGTTGCCATGCAGGAAAGCGTTTGCTTACGTTTAATTTACATTGGATATCTACTCCTTGTCGTAGCCTACACTCAGACTCAAACGTTGCGTCTATGATAAAGGAAGTCAGATATTCATGTAACTGATATTCATGAATTTCAGCAATCTTTTAGAATAATCAGAGTATTTTATACGCCAAGGTCCCGTGTTTCCCAGTTCACCTGTCTGCACTGGCCTGGTCATCAAAAAACTAACTAAATTAATGACAACCATTCTTACAGATTACAATGTAAGAGCTATATTGTCATATATAAGTATATGTGTGTGGTAGGACCAGCCTTCTACCTTTCTGTATTTCTTTTAAATTTTGAAGGAGAATTAATCTAGTTATTGCCATGAGATTTATACTGATTTGATAGAGAATGTTTTGCTTTTTTCAGTGATGCATATTATTCTAAGCTTATCTGTTAAATAATTCAAGTGTTTTGTCAAAAACTCCATTCTAAAGGGTTTAAAGTGAAATTAAATGAAATTTTTAACAAATAGTAACAAGAATGATAAGAATGGGAGCCCAGGCCTAGGCTCAGGGGACCTGGTAGAGGGCTAGAGGTTCCTTTGATGATCTCATCTATCTCCCAGTCTCTGCTACTTTATTTACTTATGTCTTATATAAAATTTAATAGTGTACATACATATATTATTCATCAGATCGTTTAGTTAGTTATGTTGTACTATGCAGTTTTGCAGAGAATTTTGTATGATTGTAAGCCCAAGTTATATGGATGGATAGATAGTATGGTTTCGCATATAAAATAGCGTGATAGAAAATACAATTTAAAAACAATCTCATCCTCTGCCTTTCCTTGGCTTGGCAGGGCTTCCACTTGCGTAGTAATTCTGCAATCTGCAAGGCTGCGAAACAATACAAGGAAAATGAAAGAAAAGCAAAGGAAAGAGATTGAAAATAAGTGAGAGAGGAGGAGGATGAAGTCGAGGTACTCATTCTATTCAACTATCTCTACAATATATACATGTAATGTCTATTTAGCTATTAAGTATATACAAAGTATAAATGTACAGTAGTAGTGGGTTACAATTTACAATGACGTGGTATTGTTGTAGGTATTGAGTTAAACTATAGATACATAACATAGTAGTAGTGGCTTGGCTTGGCCTAGCATAGTTTGGTCATTGAGTCTAAATTCTAAATGAAAAAACTGGGATTCTTGTGATGATATTGCGAAGATGGAATGTGGCTATGTGGATTGGATCTGTTGGATATACTGTACAATAGTAGCTACTACAATATTCCTTATAACATTTAGTTAGAGGAGCTCTTCTGTATTACAGTATATGTATTTGTACATGTAGTAGCTGGAAGATATAAGTGAAGTAAATTATTTAAGAAGAGAGTTGTGCCTACATTACATAAGTATAAGTAGATGGATGGATGGCCGATTTGATGTGAGGGAAGTAAAGAGATGATCTACAATACAATATAAAAGAAGAGCAAAGAAAAGCAAAGCAATCTTAGAAAAGCAAGTTCGTTGACTCTTTTGAGACCGGATGCTTAAAGCCCCTTTGGCCTTCTCAATCCGTGGCACCTAGTGCCATGGCCTTGCCGCTGGATAAGCCAATTTTTTCAGCAACATTTTTCATACACTTTAATTGGGGACAAATTACGCATCTGCATCTGCCTTTCCTTGGCTTGGCTTTTGCTTGGCTACCAGGCCACGCCTCCTAAATTATCAACTACATACACAAACAAAATAACAAACTTACACAATACCCTTCTTGACAGAGTAGAGCAACAATATCAATGACTAATCGTCAAAGGATAAGCAATAGTACTGCTATGATACAATGCTTGCAGTATTATCTGTACAAAGTCCACTCCAGTCCCGGTCAGTCTATTACACTCACACTCCTTCATCTGTATTATGTCAGTTACCTGTATTAGGTATATAATAGTAGTACAATACACCTTAAGCTGAAAACATATTAGCAGATGCTGATACTGATGCGTATTTTATTACGGATAGCTACATAGTTTCTTGCTGCACTTTCAATCCAATCCAAAAGCTACCTAATCCTAATCCCAGTTTTTCTGACGGTTATTTAGCACAAGTTCTTCCTTTAGGTATTTCTGCTGTAGAATCCATGTATGCAAGCAAGCAAGTGAAGGGGCAGCCTTCTTCGTTCTCATTCTTATAAATAATATTATGCAACATAAGCAAAACAAGAAAAACAACGTTAATTGGAAATTGCCAATCCTTTTACAATTTACTCAAAATCGGGTTTATCTGTCTGCAGCTATGTACCTATAATGTCTGAACATGATAGCATAACAACTACAAATGAAGTTTCATGTACATTTTGGCTTGAATACTGATTTCATTACTTACCTTTAATAATCTACGTACATAGGTAGTGTATCATAATACGTAAACATGCGTTTCTTTCCTGGTTTGGCTGCAGTCATTATAGTAACACTCCTACATTCGACACTCCACATGAAAAACACTTATCATCATCTTACTGTAAAATTTAATATTGTACAGACAGACACATTCCTTCTTAATAAATACCTTCAGCAGTCAATCAGCCAATTAATGCGTTGTCATCAATATAAAAATCGTGCTAACGGTTTGTGTTATACATGCATAATTCCTGTTTCTATCTCCATCCACTAAAACTACTATATCTACTATATACCTATTGAACTACCTTTATTTAATATTTGAGATTGTAATAAATATTATAAATATAAAAATGATTTTACGAATTAAGTAATTTTGTATAATTATTAAATGCCATAGTATTCAATTCACTTACGATTAGTATTGATAATTTTTATACAAAAATGTAGGTAGTTACATTCATAGTAATCTGTCTTTATTTTTGAGTCCTTTTTTGTGTAAGTTTGCAACAAGTGGATGTTTAGAATTTAATGTAGTCCTTTGTCTTTCCGTGAAATTTCTTTATTTTGCGTTTGATTCTTGTTTTGAGTTGTGTGTAAAGACTCGGGCAAGCTCTGAAGAATCTGTTATTATAAATAATAATAATATCTAAACGCAACTACAACAAAGTAAAAAATTGCTAACTATTATAATATGGCTTTACATGTGTTGATTAGCGAGTTCTTCTTTGAACATTGTATGTATTTACTTTTTATCGCTATCTATTATGGCTACAATTATAGGCAATAATTTTAAAGTTTCTTTCAAC
Organism: Tomocerus mixtus; assembly: GCA_034694165.1. Taxonomy (NCBI): domain Eukaryota; kingdom Metazoa; phylum Arthropoda; class Collembola; order Entomobryomorpha; family Tomoceridae; genus Tomocerus; species Tomocerus mixtus. The sequence goes on from JAQFYC010000764.1 coordinate 40,110, forward strand.
GCATTATGGACAGAAATTCTAGCTGCACGAAAACCGCACTGTTTCTTTGTCAGCAATTTGTTCATAGCAGACGGAGGATTTGTAGATTGTACTTTGTACCTGTTGCGTTATTAGCCATATTATTCTACGTAGGAATGGACAGAATCAATGTTCAAATTTTGGTTTCAGGAATTAGTAAATATCTGGCAGCCAAATCCAAGCCAGGCCAGTCTATCACAATCCACACTGCGAAGATTCACTCCCACATATCATAAAATCACTACAGGAGTTATTCTAAGTAAGTAATTCCTACCTTAAAATGATGAGGATCACTATCCATCATCTCTGCCTGACATTGAGAGCCACATGCATTAGTTCATATATGGCAGAGTTATGGAAAAACTATTTATCACACTTTGCAAGTTTGCAACTCAACAGCTCCTATGGAGAACAGAATTGTGGAGAATAATAATTTTTAGGTAGGTAGTATTTAGGTACCTACTTATTAGTATCCATTCTCCATATACACCACTTAAAAATAAATAGTTCACGTATGCTTGATGGTTTTCATTCACAAAAGTGACCAAACTATCTGCCTACCTCTTTTTCATAACAATTTCATATGAGTGAGACACGTTGACACTTTTTCTCATTTCTAGTTGTTTCGCTGTCACTGTCCTCTTTTTCCATTTCATGGGCGTCTAAATAATTCTTTAGTAAATAACTAAGTAGCTCCACTTCTCCTTTCGTCGGAAATATTTATCTCTCTGGCTTGGCTTGACCTCAGACTTAAGTTTAGACATTGACAAGAGATGGACATAAATATACGTTTAAAACAACGTTAATTATCTTTGCAACCGCAAAACAATTCTTTCTTTCCCTTTTGCAAACCATAATGAGAATTAAGCATTTCAAAAATACTTACATGGAAGCCAAAGACATGGACATGACTTATACTTTAACACTTAGAGGCTACGAACTGGATACAATCTTCTGTTGAAAACAGCATGGGTTTGGCAGAAGCATTATCCTTAAAACAGGCTCATAAAGGGATAGCATCTGTAAGATTAGGGATTGCATTATTTTCTCTACATTACTCACAATCAGTCCTATTCATGACTTCAGTGCGAAAACGAAAGAATCCGAGAATAAATATATGCGATATAAGATACACAAGTATAGAGCTTGTTATTTATTACTGGAAAATCTATTTCGCAGTTGCAAAAGTGAATTTTGGCACTTGTGACAGGCTGATTTCTTATATTGTACTCAATCAGTGGGAACACTTTATTCTTCATTAAGATTAAGGAATCAAACATATTTTTCCTCCAACTCAAAAATGTTGTTAGTATGTGTAATTTATATTGTTAGATTATATATACAAGATATTTCATCACATAAATATTTAGCTGTCCTTATCCATCATATTGGGTTTCTTCAAAAGTTTCCTACAAAATATGCAACCAGGGTTAAGTTCGCAAATCCCCTGGGAAGAATTCCTTATATTCAATTTTGCAATACAATGGAATTAATGTACATTGTCTCATGGGGGATTTGGGAAAACTCGTTTAAGACAGTTAATGTATAATTGTGAAAAAGCTTAGCAAATTCTGGAATATTTCCCATATTTTCCAGCTGTCCACGAAAATGGAGTGGGAAATGGAAAAAATGGAAACTATTTGTGTAACATTGCTCATCGCAGGATAATCCCATGTAAGATTTAATGTAATGCAATGGCTTTAGTGTTTGGTGCACTCAAGTTGCACATCCGCTCAGCTCTCTTGTCTTTTCTCGCCAACCTGTTCTCTTCTGTTTTCATTTATCATCATCAACATCAACATTCACTCTCGTACTCTCATCCTTAGCCGAGAGCCATCTCAACAATAATAATAGTCTTCTGTTCTGACTCTCTGACTGCTTCTATTTACCTGAGCATACATACATATATGTACTATCCATGTGTAATGTAATATAATGTATTTGCTATGCAAGCCACCGTGCATCCGCAATTCCGTTCAATTGGCGGTAGCTCAAGGTCACACATAAAATTACCCGTACGTTTATTTCCCCGTTTCCATCATTCATTTTTAGTTTCAGTCGCCACGTTAGTAATCCTCGTGGAATTTATTTATATTAGTACACCTCCTTTCTTTCCATGTCTTTTATGCATAATAATATTAAAATAACGCACTATCTGGAAATGTAATTCATGTAAGCCTTTTTCCCTTATTTTATTTTATTACACAAACACTCCATTAAAAAATGCAATTTAGATATTTTGTAATATCTCTATTCCCTAGCCTTAACATTCTTTACTGGCAACTAATAAAAGTGCAATAATTAAAAGACGATCAGATACAGAAAATTGCTTAGGTAATAAAAAGAGTCTTGTTGTAACTGTTTGCATATGGGTATGTGATTGCGGCTCTACTTGTATTTTTATATTATACGTAGATATAGTTTAATGCTAAATTAAATTGCATTTTTGCATTAGCGAATTTAAACTGCAATTGTAAATGTGTAAGCTTGTGTTTCAGATTTTATCAGGACAAGGTAGGCATTAACATTGACTTTGTGTAATGCATGTAACTACTTCTTTCAGTACTGTACCTCTACTTATTATACAAGAGTTTTTTGCACTTTGTTTTGTGCTGGTCTCTGTTCTGCAGTATTTGTGTTAAGTAAGTATCATTATTGACAAAGACTTGACTTTTGACTGAAAATTGAACTTGAGAGGACAAGAACAAAACACAACTGAGCACCGTATTACAGCATGTATTTAGTAAAAGACTGATTGTATTGTACTTATTGTCATGCAGTAATATTTTTTCTTCGTTTTCAACAATATATACAGTATTACATATTATTTCATACTTATACCTTCCTACATTAAGTGTCTTCCTTGCCAATTCTCATAGACCCATCAGGAGAGGAGCTTCGGTGTGTAAAGAAAAGCTGTGCTGCGTCTTATGTTTATTTAGTTATTATATTTAGCTATGTTATGTTAGATTATTTTATATAATGTCGTTCTTTGATTGCACAGGAAGTTTCTCAGGGCCAGTCAACGTTAGTAATGTTACTACTTTAGTTTACATCTCATAAGTTTGCCTATATGTAAAGGTAATACATAATATATAGCAAACACTATATAGTAATGCAAATGCAACCGTGTAGAATATAAAGATGATAATGTATAAAATATTAGTACATACTAGTAGACAACGCCACATCACATGGCAGCTTAGGTTAGTTGCTCTTATTAATGTCAAGTCAAATGTCAACGTAAAACATTTTACTATGCCTCCATACACAACGCATACTATTGCAAATTACTTACTACGAATGAGAAACCTCAACCTTACAAGTAATGATTTTAAACACTTATATGTACTATGTGTATATAGTAGTATGGAAGTAAAGGGTTAATTTTTCCATTGCCCAGAGAAAACTTTGCAGCGTGCAGGATGAAATCAGTTGGAAACTAAAGGTAAATCATTTATTCGAAATTACTTTTCGTCGTCCTCGTCCAACTGTACTATTCATTTGAGTGAGTAAAGTGGTAGTGCCAGTTCAATTCAAGCTCAGCCTGTGTTGTTGCTGTAATGTCTTATCTTTTATTTTCTTTATTTGATGTTTGCAGTCATTACATTTGCATCATTATGGGATTAATGGCAGGGAAAGGCAGGAAAAATAACATTAACAATAACTTAAGTCTACAGTCTAGACTGACAATAGAAATATATAGATAAACGAGTCTTATGTGAATATTCTGTTTTGAATGCAACGCAGTGCTGCAGATAGTATAACTACTAACCCTAACCCTATGTGGTGTGTGACACTATGTGGATAGTGTACAGTACAATTAAACACGCACAATAAACTTGAAACTGGATTGTTAAACACTTAAAATACGATATTAACCGAATTAAAATAAAGTACTGTTGCTTTAAAAACCTTGTTTGCCGTAAACTATGTAGCTATCACAATTACATTGTTATTTTTCTCAGATAATCTCATAAATGCACAGATGGGTACTATCTATCTCGTATATGCTCGTATATAAAGGACAATTATAATATTATTATACATGTAACTATTATATAACTACATAAATATATGTTATGCATATAAGCAAATACAATACAATACACTGATCGGCAATACAAGTTGTAAATGGAAAACAAGATAATCCATTAAACTTTAATGCTCTGTATTAAGAGCTATTAGGAACCAAATTATAAAAATTTTGAGTTGAGCTGCATAAAATTGCATTGGATATAAAGTCGAAGAAAGAAAAAATAGAACGAGGAGTATAAAGGCGAATCAAATGCAATGCACGATTCAATTCAAGTTTTGCTTTGTGAGTTTAACGTTTTAGTGGCCTGTCCTGGCTTCACTTAACTTGTCCAGTTCAGCGTCAACATGATATATGTACACAACACAACACAACAGCAGCAGTAAATAAAGTTTTTGTTGCTTAGCTTACTTAAGAGAATTTTAATTGTTTATAATATATTGTCATTAAGTTACTAGATATATTATGTGATATCATTTCTACTATTTTGTAGCTTTACGGAGGTGATGGGTGTGCTGTAGTTGTGGTGTTAACTCTACATTGTTAACATAGGCACGTAGGTACGCAACTTTAACAAAACTAACAGTAACCGTATAAATACATATTAATTCACGTTGTATACATATGTAATACATAATTACATAACAAGAAGGTACACAATGTATGTTTGCAGTGAGTACCTGGTTTCTTTACCTAACTATATACTAACTACCTACCCTATGTACATAAATAGTGGGGTAATCTCTCTTTACCAATATACAAATACTATATATGTAATATAAGCTGTAGGCATATATAGTTATTTGTCTAGGTACTCTTTGATAATCTGTAAGATTGTCATGAGCCGTTTAGTGTTTGAAATTCAAATTGCCGTTGCCACTCTGTAGTTTACGACTAATAAATGTCAGAGTTTGAAATGCACATTGTGCCAATTTGACTATTGATTACATACATCACAATCCTGTGTATCTACTCCTTGACAACCAAACACAGCATTCACATCAGATCACAGCGGAGTACAATGAGAAGCTCCCCATGCCATGTCATGGCAGATGGATATGATATAATCCGACTTGTACTGATAACATGTAACAAATGTACTTATGTACTAGACCAGAATTAGTACCCTAACCTAACATAACCTATCAAAATCCAAACGAATAACCCTTACAGCAATAAACATACTCTTATGCAAATTGTCTACCTACATTTATCGAATTGCAATGAATGAACTAATCCAATGTCCTTCACTTATATTATTTTCGCATGGATTTACGCATATACTATGTTCTGATATGGATACAATTGCAATATCTTCAGTGGAATAATGAACTAAAATGTCTGGGACTCCCTGAACGTTAAGTTAGTTAGGAAAAGTCATATATCTGTAGTATTGTCAAATGTCATGATGGCGACAGAAAATATTTTATAACTTTATAACCTGTATATGCTTGGTGAGGATTATTACAGAATATGTTTACAATATTAGTGCGTTCGTGTCTAACTCAGTATTTGAGTGATTGTCAATGATTGAGTACTTTGATATAGTGACAAGTTAGCTCACACCTACGGGTGTAAATCTATTATAACTAAATAAATACATCGTTTATCTCTTTCATGCCTTGAATATTTCTTGAATATAAGTTTTCTTTTTATTTGCCTGCTTGCAGTACAAATACTTATTTACATAAATAATATGCAAATGAATAAATTACAAAGTTTTGTCCAATCGTAAATATTTTGTAGGGATTGATAGTCCTTTTACTTAACTTCCATATATGTTTGTGCAATATGTATGCAGTAGTATTTCGATTCAAAATTGAAACCTGCTTGTGTGTAAGCTCGCCAGTATTTTGCTATTTCTTGATATCGTAGTATGTACAGTACATATGTAAATGATGGTGGAGTTAGTTTAGGAAAAGTTTGGATTGGAATTTCAGCTCGGGCAAGACAAGATAACCAAATGCGAGGACAGGACATCACACAGCTCATCTCGGCTGGAGTGTAGTTGAATGCAGATGCTGTTTACAAGTTGTGAATTGTACTGTAATAATGTGTAATAGTAGTATTAGTATATTTTATATTATGTCGTGGTAGGTAGGTGTGCTTGTGCGTGTAGGTACAGCTTTCTTACATTTTACACAACATAATAATATAGGTAGGTAGAGTGAACTTGGATTGGATTGCTTGGACTGTCGACACAATTACAGATAATAATATTTTATATAATAGGATAAGTTAGTTACGTTAGGTTACGTACAGTTCCCTTCTCGTAAGAACCAACAACGGGGCGATTCGAGGTAAGGTTTCAAGTTGGGAACGAAACTGGTCTGCAAGCAGCAGGAAAGTGGGAATCGGTTCGCCGTTCTCTATGACAATTATTTTG
>JAQFYC010000765.1:0-46541 GCA_034694165.1 Tomocerus mixtus
TCAAATTGAAAATATTAAATAAGCGCCCACTCCCTAATAAGCGCCCACTCTCTAATAAGCGCCCCCTCCAAAAACATCAAATTTGACTAAACGCCCATGGGCGCCTATTAGAGTAAATACGGTACTTTACTAGGATGAAGATGGGAATGGAGACTGAAAGGATGAGGATAACCGTCGTCTCCTCTTACCCCCTTCTCTTACTCTTCTTCATTTCTGTTTTATTAGTCTTCTTCCTCTCGTCCGTCCATCTCGTCTCCTGCCTAAACTCCTAAACTCAACTCCTCTTTTACTAATATAATGAATCCTACTTGAATGTATTTCCTTTTTCATTAGGTATTTGAGAAACTAATATTATTGAAGACTTGCCCTTTCTTGCTTTTAGTTTGCTGGTTAGGCTAAGACTGAGACGGTGGTAGTGGTGACTGACTGTTATGTTATTACGCTAGCTAGCATTAGTATTAGTAGGAATAGTGAATGCTGACATTGACGAGAGCACGCAAGTTCTAACGATTACCTACTATACTTACTTACACTTCTATATCATAAATGCATAATTCATGTTACATTACACTACACGTCGCCTGGAGAGTAACTACTTCTCGGTAGACATGGGATCGGATATCAACACCAACACCAAGCCCTTAAATACTTAAGCAAACATTTAACTACAATTGCAAATTATAAAGTATACATATATAATATTTTTATGCTTTTTAAAAAAAATCAATACTACGTAGTAATTATTTGCGCTTACATGTAACTTAATTTACAGACGCTTAGTAAGTAGATTGACCAATTCATATAAATGGAAATCGGACTGCTAAAAAGTCAGATTTTATAACATACTTTGCCACTAGCATTAAATTAATACCATATACGGTATTGACAACGCTTTAAGTTATGCATTTAATTATGCATAAATATATTAACACATTAACAGTACATATTATAATAGCCAAAAAAGAAGGAAAAATTATTTTTTGTTTAGTGTGCCATTTTGGTTAGGAGAAATAATGCAGCCAAAAACGCAAGATATGAGGCATTATCTGTAAATAATCAACAAATAAATAAATATGGGTTTTGGCGTATGCTGCAAACTGGAGTGTTTAAAAATACAATTAGGATTTTGCTCTACAAGTAATGTAGAGTTGAACCAGTCCCTCCTCTTGTCGTTTCTTAGGTGCTCAACGTGTATACGTTATAAATATAACAAAAATCAATGCTTTGCTAATGCCAATAAGTGCCAAAATGCCAATTGCCCACAAGACATGATACTACATACAACTCTGACTAAGCAACGGATAATTACAAAGTATATATAAATATTAACTCTTCTTGTTAGTTACTTATAATATTGGTTCAATACGATAAATAATGTACTGTCGACTACATATGTATCTATTTCTTTAGTAAAACTTTTACGTGGCTATAGTTGGCTGTTATAGCTTCGTTTGCATAGGTAGGTACAAATAAATTGAAGTTTACAAAAATGCTACTCCTGCGGTGCATTTCAATGTTTACGTAATGTAATCAATTGGTAAGTTGAGAAGTAGATAGATACGTTCGTTTGGTAGATATTCATTTCTGCTAACGATATTACCTTTAGAGTTTAGGATATTATATTTTGCTTTATCGTGTGTACATCCATCCATCCAACATCACATGCATCCACATCGCTTCTGTCATAAAACCAAAGCGATTCCGCCAGAAATACTATACAGGTCTGTTTAATGTCTACTGAGACCTTGTCGGTGTAATCATTTCCAATGTAAACTTTTCTGATCTATCATTTTTTGTTAATATCACTTTGCCTTGCCCTCAAAAATTGTGCACTCTAGATATATTGTACTGTATACAGCTAACGCACATTCTATTCATTAACAATATTAAAAGACTGACAGGTTCAAAACGTGTGTATCACCACGTCTCACTGATGTGTTGAGTGATACTTTTTGCATGAAAAAGTTCGTATTTCTTTTGCGATTTGGATCTTTGTAATCCCATGATGTAGTTTGAAGTAAAGAAGAATGTCCAACTTTATATAAAGTTGGATGGATGGGGATTACACTTTGGGATTTTCCACAATATCATACTACTATTGCCTATTAGTATATTTTGTCAATAATTTGCGTGCTTCTATTCCTTTTTCCAAGTTATATTCTAGGCAACTACGTGATGTTCTAGATTTTGATAACGCTAGGTAAATATGAACTGCCTTACATATTTTCACTATAATGCAGCAAGGGCCTTTTTACAGTATCATGAGCATAATAATAATAGCTCTACTACCTTTGATGTGATGAAATTAAAAATTAATTAGGTATCTATGTAATATATGGGGAAAGGTCAAAAAGTGTGTGACGTGTTCCAAAATCCAGCCAGACTTTTCCAAAAGTGCTCTTAACTAGAATGGGAAAACGTCTGTAAAAGTAAGATATCCAACTCGGCCGACGGCATTAAGCTCTATCCCTTACAGCAAATCTCCTTATACTCGTATATTGACAGAATTATTGAATGATTATTATCCACAATGTGTTTACTTGTGTCAAAGCTATATAGTTATTGTATAAAAATTATATTTAAAACTTCACAGTAAATCAAATGGATTAGAATTACATCATATCACACCTTTATTCACTAAACGCAATAATTACTTGGGTTAACAGAATCGAGTGTCTAGAGAAGTTCTTAACAGACTGCATTTGGTGTTTGGTGAAAAAGGAACCTGTAAAGAATAAAAAAGAGAAATCCCAATAATAGTTAAAATATTGCTAATTGCATTGCAATTGTAACCTATTATTAATAGTCATGACACAGCGAAACATTCTACACATATATTGAATTATTTCATTCGTAACAATTTAGTGTATGCCCACCCTCGAAGACAATTCAATACATTTTGCAATAGTAATTTACATAATAAAAATATTACTATATCCGCCATTTTTAATTGTCATAATTGAAATCAAAGAAATTTTTTTGAATGTATGATTGATAATATTATGTATATTCATTTAATTCTCATTGTAAGTAATTCATTAATTATATTTCTGGCCCAAAATAAGATTTGAGTTACCAGGATAAAACTTCTGCAAAAGTTACAAAGGACTTACAATTTTATATATTTACGTCACTTATTGGCTCGGAGGAAGGCTACTCTTCTTGAAGAACAACTTATCTTCTGTGTAATCAAAATAGAGTTTTAATAATTAATATTCACACCGCAACATAATATTGAATATTGGCATGTTTTCAGACTTTTATCTACTGAAAGTAAACTAAAAATGGCTACTAGCAACTAAAGTTGACAGTGCAAGCAAAAGGGTTTATTTGTTTATGACCTGGTTTGGGCGGATCGATCTTGAGTAATTTTCCGTCCCCAAGTGGGATATTTTCGTAAAGGTCGCTCCGATCGGCAAGACACTTAGGGCAGTTGCACTCAGGCTTGCATTTCTTTTCAATGCCGTAACAACTGGACATCAATGAGAACATTTGACCCATTGCAATAAAAGGACTTTAAAACGGTTAAACACAATTTTGTTGCAATTTAGTGGGTTGTTAATCGGCTAAGTAGTCCAGCTCCAGCTAAAAATCTGCAATTTCAAAAGTCAAACACGTTACACGTTAATTATATACTGATCTTCCTTGTCGCACCACGCCGCCGGAGTGTATAACTATTGCTACAGTGCAGTATAGTAGTGTAAATGTAACTGCAATATGTCTTCCTGAAACGAAGTTGAGGCCATGAGGTAATGGTGAATTCGTAAGCCTGGAAATTACGCGGGTTCTACTACAAGCATTATTGTATTGTCATCTGCATTGTTGGCAACAAAGCTCTTATTCATCCTTGCCTGACGCATTAGAAGCCAGAGTACTATTCTGCACAATTTACATTACAAGCGCAAGCTGCGAACTTTGCAGTTTGCTTGCACTATGACGCTGGAGATAATTTTTTGACATAGGCGCTTTACATGTAATTCTGCAGACATACCTTTTTAGTTAAAATGTTCAATATGACGAGCTTCTTTTACAATGCATTGATTAATTCGGTTTTCCCAATTGAGACGAACATTCATCAGCTGCAATGATTTTGGAGACTTCATCGCGAATTCTTTGCTTGAGCTCATTCATTCGTGTTGTGGGGACGAGTTTCGTAAACACGCGACTTTTCCTTACAGGTAAATGATGTCACGACGATCGTAAATGCTTCTTGTCGGCATTGTTAACTTTTCTCGTCACCGTTCAATCGGCAGTTTGAATTTTCCTATCTTTCGTAACATTATGTAGGATAACATGTAAAGCGTCCATATATATCCATCTCCGGCGGACCCAGTACATATGACAACATTTTAATATATTAAATTTAATTTTTGATACTATGGAAATAGCGGTTGCAGCCATTGCACCCAGATGTTTAGTAAAATTTTGGCGAATTACGGTTAATCCTGTGATAAACACCGGGATAAAGTTTTCCTCACTAAAATAGATGACTCCATCTGGGTGGCACCCTGCAACCGCTAAACCAGTTTACGCTATTTAGAGTATAAACTTACATAAATTGAATATGAAAGTTGGCAAGCGATTCGTGAATGTGCCTGAAGTTTTATATTTTTTATAAATACATATCTAATTAAGGATTTTTAAATGTCCTTTCAAGTTTCATTTTGCTTCTTACACATTGCATGTAAAGTATTGGACCTCTAATATCATGTTAAATGACATTAATTTTATTATCATTGATATTTATTTGGTATGTTGCATTTCAGAAAATATTTGGGCATTCAGTTATTCCGTAAGTATTTAGTATTTAGGTACACTATTAAATATAAATATCTATATTATCTTTCTCTGCTCTGCAATTTGATAGTGCTTGTTTATCTATCCCATAGATCTTGAATATGTATATAAGGTTATATTCTTTTGCAGTACATGTGGCACAATTATTTATAGCGACTCGACTGCTTTGTTTTCTTGGCTTCTTATTTATCATTTTGCATAGCACGGCAGTGAGTGAGACTGGTGGATTAGGTTGTTCTATAGTGATATGCCTAATGTGCAAGGATACTGTAGCTAGCGTTTGCGTTTGCACAAATATTTGAATTCATACAGTTGTGAGTTGTCAAGTAAAGTGTACACATCTACACTTCGTCTTCGTCTGCTGGTCGACTCAGACGATGATGTAGATTTCGGTGCGGAACCCAAAATAAGTTTTACCTTTCGAATTTGTACATTTTCAATACAATTAGTAAATTAAATTGTCCTCCTGCGTGTCGCTAAAATTTCTGTATACTTTGGACGGTAAAGTATGGGCAAGGTAAGCTAGAACATAGAAAACTCTTAATAAATAATTTTATCAATATTGAGTATCTACATTTGACATTCAACATTTTAATTTTTAATGTTTGATTGGGGATACAATTAAAACCGTCAGCTGTATCTTCTTCAAATATTTAGGTTCTTGCACTTCAGGCTAATTTATATGTATTTTCCACATTTCTGGTATAGATTTAATTGTTAATTGTGCTGAAAATATATCGCCAGTTCAGTCAGCAATTCAACAATAGGGTTTCCTTGATTGGAAATAGCACATGGCGTGATAATTATTAATTATTGTGTATTTTTAATTTCAGAACTGACTCCAGTTTACTAAAAAGAGATTGTATTTAAACAGCAATAGAAAATGTGGTTCATGTGGCTATTGAGTTGGTTTGCGATTGTAATTCAATTCGCTTTTGCGTCTCTGGCGGTTGGTAAGTGTGATTATCAATATTTAAAGTAGTAATAGTAACAGCTGTAGGACATTAATATTACAAAATCCTATTTTATTAGTTAAAATTAGTTTCGTTTAGTAGTAATGTTAAATATGTTAGCGAATTTGATTTTCTGCTGCGATTAACATTAGAAATGTTCTATTTTCAGCGTCCGGTTTATACTATTTAGCAGAGCTTGTAGAGGAATTCACTGTGGTGGCATCTAGAGTGATCAGAGTTATAATTCTGGTAAGTTAGTTGAAAGAACAGTAATTAATAAATATTAATGTGGATAAAAATCTGTAAACGATATATAAAATATAATTTGTAATTTTACAGTGTGTCTTCACCATTTACGTTGGAATATTGATATTTGAAGAGTTTCCGCTAACAATGACAATATGTGGAATGGCAGCTCAAGTTTCTAATCTTTACTTTATGAGAAATTTTCCATACTTTGTTCTAACGTCGCCGTCCTTCATTTTCATGATCTTGTTCCTGTTGTTTAATCACTACTTGGCATTCTCCTATTTCAGCACTAATTATTACCCTTTCACTGAGGTAATTAGACTAATCCTTCTTTTAAATTAATTATTATTATACTTAACATTTATGCTATGTTCATGAATATCATTCGATTAATATCTGGATTTAAGGTGATGGCGTATTTCACACTCTGTTTGTGGATTGTACCGTTCGCCTTCTTCGTGTCTCTCTCAGCAAATGATTTTGTTCTTCCTACTCAAGCGGAACGAAGACCATTACTAGGGGACGATAACGACGTTGTTAGCAACTACTTTGCCAAAAAGGGGAAAAAATATGGATTACTAGCGTTTTTTAACAACGTAAAAGCCATGGTATTGCCCCAGAAGGCAAAAAAATCGTTTTAAAATTGTGATTCTCCTTAATGATCGAAATCTTTGTTAGCTTACCGTGATTGATTACAATGTTACATAATTTATCACTACATATGCAGAAATATACAGAGGTACTGAATGTATTTAGGTTTGAATCCCTTCTAGTAGCTAGTCGTACACAAATCTGTTATTGTCGCTATATTTAACTCCAAGTGTCCTACTTAATTAATCATACTGCTAGTTTGTTATAATAGTGGAGAAGTGTATATGTCATCCATTTTTATATAGCATTTTATAAACATGTCGACTTGAATCCCACTAGTTTCTCACACGTAATATGTAAAGAGCTGAAATCAATGTATGGGTATGCATAAATATTTACCAATCATAATCTAAATTTTAAGTGTTTAAAATTGTTGTGTAGTTAAGATATATGTATTTATTTCCCTGTAATAAAAATGTTATTCTATATTTCAGTAGTGTTATATGTACAAAATCTACAAGTAAGATATCATATTTATATATTACCAATACGTCCCTCGTCCCCTAATATAATAATAAGGTCTTCTTTCCTTTCCCCTCGACCATAACGCTAAACTCGTACACATTATACTTCATATCAACATAACCCCATCCGTATATCGTATATTGCTACCGCAAACATATTTATTTTTTCTTTCCAGCCGAAGTTACCCTTGACCAGATAGTTGTAATTTAAAATTTAGAAAACTATTTCAAGTGTCTCACAGAAGCAAAAAGGAGGCCAATAATCACGAAAAGCGATATTTGTTTTACTTAACGTACATTAAATAATCCGAATTGAAATTTTCTTGTTAACTAAATGTAATCATTATAAGATACCTTACAAACTGGTTATTTCTAAACCGAGTCAACTTATAATGATACTCTACGTTATACTGTAAAAGTAATAGCAATAATGTTGTATTAATTATTATAGTGCTACTACTACTGCACTAACCTTAACGCAGGCCATGACATCTTAGATTTAGGTAAAGGAGGCAAGCTGCTAATATAAGCATTTATAGCTAATTTAAAATAATTGTTAATGCTAAACTGTAGTCTTATCTTAACAAAGAAAATAAACAAAATATATATTTAATAGAAAACCTTATATAATTGTATAACATTTTGGTATTTATAGAATTGTATTCATTATATTATAATGAAAGACAGAGCTGCAACAATCAATAAAACGAACGCTGTTACTATTGCTACATTTTATTATTGTTAAATCATATAATAGGCAATGATTTAGATGATCATTTATTGCATTGGTATATATTTCATTTCAGGGAACATAATTCACAATATAGCACAAAATGGAAACAGCTTCTTTTAAATACAGAAACAAATATTGCTGAATAATGTATCCCATAATATCCCCTCTTGGATAGTGGCAGTGTTAATTGTTCAACACCTCTACCTTTTGCAGTATCTTAAGCGAGCTGAGTAGAACGTAGAAGTCATTTATTTGGGGCATGAGGTAAGCGCTGAGATAACATTAAATAAAAGTATACTAATAATAAGTGATGGAACGTCTGATGAACTCCCCGCTTACGTAGAAATGGACATAATATAATGTGTTTATTAGCTTCTGGGCAACGAAAGTCAGTTTCTGTTAACACGCTAGACGCTATAGGGTATTACAAATTATAAGATGAATTTTAATACTGAAGTTTGACGCCTTAGATAAAACAGAAGCAGAGATTTTCGAGACGAATCTAGCATCTCCAATTTTTGAAATTTTCAAGCCCAGAGAAAAAATTCACAAAAATCCGTAAATGTTACCTAGGTTTAAGGTACCTAATATAGACTTAGAGAAAGTCAAATCAAGCACTCACCTTACGACTAAATGTAGGTTGTAGCCACTAGACTATAGTAAGGGAAGGAACGAGAGAAAAATTAAGCCGCTAAAACCATATTTCCCTGCTGTGTTTTGGAGTGAAGGTTGCACACTTGAAGAATATAGTATTAGAGGAGAAATTGGAGACAAACTAAAATACTAGACTAGGACTTTTGACTTTAGGACTACACGGTTCTAGTAGCATAGCAATATCAACTAGTGACTAGAAGTCTTCATTCTGACTCTTTTGTTTTCGTCACTTCACTTCACTCTCTCCCACTAATTCACATTTATACTCATTGGAATTGTCCTTAGTTAGTATTACAACAATATACCCCCCGAATGGAACGGTGGCAGGTACTGATGCTAGTAGATGCCATTTAATTTGTCTTTGTTGTTTGTTGGTCAAAAGTTAATACGTAATTGTTTTCTTTAAAGTAAATGCTTTTATTTTTTTAATTAAAGTCAAACATTCACGGCCAATTGACATGCAATTGCTGACAATGATAAGCTGTAACTAATAATGTTTATTTTTAAAACAAATTAATGCTTATTCATTTTTAATTTTCAGGATCACTGATTGCCAATTGCCATTCCTAAGGAACCGTCTACTTTATTTTACGAATATGAACAGCTGATCATGGTAAGACTTTCTGATACATATCCACGATCATCAGTCAGGACCTCTTGGAATATAATTAATTATTATTTACTTATTTTGTTGGCTAATAATTGTTTCCTTCAATTTTCAGTATTCCTGATTGACAATTTGAATCATCAGTTAATTTGTGTGTTTAAATACGAACAACAATGGACATTCAACTGTTGAAAATCAAATATTAGGAGCGAATACTTAAAAATCAATTAAACAGTCATCAACAGGACTTAATATCGTCGTTAATCATGCTGGCATCAATTAGAAAAATAACTGCGTACTCTCGGGTAACAGGATCGCTAACTTCTTCTTTGGCCAAAAGAAAGCATATAACACAGTCACGTAATTTCAACTCAGGCAAGTTTTTTTTACTTCCATTATCGATTATTTTTACTTTTGTCATGCCCCATGTCTCACTAGTTAGCAGCTTAGGCTCTAAGGCGTCATCTGTTATTGTATGCATATGTATTTACTCTGCTATGCCATTAATTTTGTAGCTATACTGCGTATCATCAATTAACATTTTAATTTTAATATTTTTTTGAATATTGAAAGGAATTATTGGGTGGTATGTAGTATAGTAAGAAGCGTGGGAAAGATTTGTGAGGACGTCTACAATCCAAAGTTTACACTTTGCCAAAATTCGCTTTATTATTTTCTTTTATGATTACATAATATTTTTGAGGGCACAGTATAACTCCGCTTGTTGGTTTTTCACTTGGTAGAGCCCTGTTGTTGTCGCAAGTAAAAGTAAAATTTTGAAGTAGCCGTGTCAGAAATAGGAAAAGTTCATCTTTTGCCAAACTTTCTCCAGGACAAATTCGCTTTCCTTGAAAAAAGTAAAGAACTTTGTGGTGAGTATCCATGAAATATGAATGCGAAATATCTTGCTTGTTTGGTAGTTTTACCTGTTGAGAAAGGAAGAAATGCATCGTACTTTTTAATTCGATTGTATTCATCAATGAATCTTTCGGGACGAAAGTTATATGGATCTCCCCAATACGCAGTGTCATAATGCAACTTATAAAAATTAGCCATAATAACAGAATGTTTCGGGATATCGTATCCACAAAATTCTGTAATACAAAAATATCAGATTCAGATAATATTTTGATATATTACGCAATGCGTCATTAGTAGCATTTCGGTCAATATGTAATACTATTGTCCTACTTGTTTCGGATGTCGTACAATGAAAAAGCCCCATTGGTACCAGACATGATTTTCGTAGGATTTCCATTATTGTAGCTTCAGTGTAGGGCATTCTGAAAAGGAATGAAAATTAATTGCCTAAAAATATGCAATACTTATATGTTCTTTAAATTAAAAAAATGTAGTGCACAACTTTTTTCTGTGCTCTACAGTGGGAATTTCCTGCCCGACGATTTTGTCAATTTCTCCTTGAATATTTTCTTGTACCGTCTGGTTAAGAATCATGTAAAGAAAGGCCCACGATAGTGTTGTACTGGTCGTATCCGCCCCTGCCATGAATAAGTCCAGCAAGACAACTAGCAGGGAATGTTCTGTATACAAAATATTGTAATTTCTGGCATTTCACTTTCATTATTTATTACTTACTTATGCTGGCCAATGCAGTTGTTAGCAAAGAAATAAATATTACCTAGTTTATTCTTTAGAATACAAAGGACTTTATAGAACTAACATTAGCATACTTTAAAAACCAAAAACCTTTTTGGTTGTAAAATTATTATTTTAATAGAACCTATTCCTATAGGATAATAGCATAATCAATAAAAAAAAAGTACCAAAACTCAATTTTCGCTTATGGCAATTTTCTTTCTAATACAAAAGTACTATTTCTTTATATTATTTATTAGTATTGCAGAGTTATACAGTTTTTATCCTTGATTTGTACACTTTGCTTTGAGAATTTCCTCTCATGATAAATCAGTTTTATTCTGGAAACTTCATTCATTTTCACTGTTAAATAATTTAAGTTTTAGTACATCTGCATTCAATAATTTTAATTTTCCCCATTTTTTGTTCTCATCTAACTACTATGTTACTTATTTCGAGATAATTTATTATATATATCGACGACCTATAATGTACGATATATAATCATATGCATAGCATTGTAAATTGTAATATTTTACTACTGATTTTACTACAGGGTTGACCTAAACATTACCACATTTATTACTTAATACCAATACCTCCACGTTCTTTATAGAAACTGGATTGTTCATTAGTAGTCTTCTCAATCTGTGCTAAATAAACATCTATAAAGTCTCTTTTATGGGATGGATTGTAAGATTGTTTATGAGATTCTATAATGCCCTGTAGAAATTCATGAACTGAATTTATGGAATTTACGAAGTCATTCCATCGAGTTACTTGTGGAGCCATTTCTATCAGCCATGGCAGAAATAGCAGGGGTCCTGTGTATTGTGTTTCTGCAAGGTCTCTGAAATAAAACCATCGTTATTGATTGTGATTGACACTTACGTAGTCATACAAATCATTATGCGTACTTACGCTTTTGTTTTTTGCAAAATATTTTGAAGTTTGTCGTCATCATGGTGATAGCGCTCTCCGCAGGTAATTCGCCATATCACATTAAGAACTGCTAGATTAAATCGATTTTGAAGATCCACTGGCTTGCCAATATCCATTCTATATGATTGGTACTCAAAATATCCATTAGGGTTTTATTTAAGTAAGTCACCCTGAAGTATGGAATATTACATATTATGATGAAATAGTTTTCAAATAAATATCAATTAGAATAGAACCTTAATCGATCTATAAGTTCATCTAGCTCCTCTTGTACCAAATTTTCCATAGATTGTTTCCCAAACCCCAATTCTTTGAGTTGTCTCATCGTGAACTTCCTCTGTTCGCTCCATTCATTCCCCTCGCTACATACTAAGCCTGTATTCATAAATCCGTGTACAATAATAATATTAGTGCCGAAAAAGGTATTTAACTATTTTACAGATACCGTGTAGCAGTTTTCTGAGAAAGGAGTCAGAATTTCAATTTGTATAGGTATCCATATTTGTTTTGTACAAGTACTAAGCTAATGAACAATGTAGGTACTAAACATAAATTAAAGTTTAATAGATAGTTACATATATTTGTAAAAGAAACGGTATTGCATTACCCCGACGCACACCTCCGTTTCTGACTTCCAGCATTTTAAGATCAGGTCGTCCACAAAATACATCTTCCTTGAAGGCTTCTTTGATTACATTGTAATCATTCAATACAATGACTCTACATTAAATGTAAATTGTTTATAAAATCGTCACATGATATTCTGTCATAATTTAGTAAAATATTTGTCAAACGCAACCTGTGCTTCCCTAAAAATATCATAAAGATTTTTCCGTATTTCTGGGCCAGAAGGTGTAGGACTTTTTGTGGACCAAATATTAAGAATGGCATAAAGCCTAGTAGTGGAAATCCCCATGGTCCAGGAGGATGTAACGCATTTGTAGAAACACGCGAAGACAGTTTTAGTGCACATATTCTATAAAGGAACACACTTATGAAAACGGCAGATAATAAGAAAATTGTGAACAACATGCTTATGTTCGGAAGAGATTGACACAAGCTGACTGGTAGAAGAAGTATGATGAAAGTAACCTACCTGTTGTACTTTTATACTCTCTTGTGAGCATTCATATGATAATTTTTCAACTCACGCTGAGTTATTCATTGCATTTGGCATATATGTCTTGCTGGAGATTTACAGTATGACATATATGTATATATAGAATTCAGCTTACTGTAACTGTATCTTGTATTTTTAAAAATAAGTATTTATATTTGTGTATAACTTATGTTCTAACTGTTTTAAATTTTTCCACAGGGGACGGATGGCGTAAAGTAAGCGGTTTGTATGGTAAATATAGTAAGCATCCAGTGGCTCTGGCAATTTTTGTGGGCACGTAAGTCTCAATCTTTCCCCGAACTAAAAGTTTTTTAATACTTTTGGATTTACTTATTATGTTTGTTGTACGGTTTAAGTTGTTATTCATGAATGTGACTAATATTTTTAGAATAACAGCCCTCACTATCCACAAAGCGTACAGAAAAAGAAAATTGTTACTGCCACGAAAACCTCATAGATTTGCTAGATGGGATGACGAATACGTGTATATCTATAATCCAAGTACTTATATTACATGTTTCTTACTATTATTGAATGAATACTTTATTCGAGTCAAAAGAATGTTTAAATCAGATCTAAATGCAAATTAGCGATTCAATGATTGATAGTATTGTATTCACTTAAGAAAATAAATGTTTTGGGTGACTTTGACCTATTAACAGGCGATAGTTTTTTGAATGCTTATATTAATAGCCACTGTGGCTGTAACTATTTACAGACAAAAATATCTTTTAAAACATAGTAATGCATGTCCGTATATTTTATGATTTCTAAAACGCACAGTATTATTAATTTATTTGCTATTGTATAGCATTATTGCAATCTTAGTTTTTAATTCGTAACTGTATTCGTAGCGTAGGATCTATTACCTGTATGAGGTAACCAGTACTAAAGATTGACAATAATTATTAACAATGTTATGTTTCAGATAAGCATGGATTTATGAAGAAACATCTTAGTATATGGCCTCGAATTTTGATGTTGATTGACCAAACTTTTGGAAAGAATTGGTCCATGGACCCCACAATTGGTAGCTATAGTTTATACGATCTAGATGGTAATGGTCAATATAGTACTTTGTAACTTATTTAACTTACCAAATAAGTACAATATCTAAGTAAATGACATAATTGCTACATTTCAATTTGATCAGAGACGGATTACAAATATATTTCGGAAGTTTTGAACTTTGAAGAGGCTATCACTTATGCCCGCCAAGGCTGTGACATACGTTTGCTTAAATCCCCTTATGACAGCAACGCAAAAAAAGAGGTATTCGTTAAATATACTAATAAATATTTTTGTTTGTGATATTAATATCCGCGTATGAATAATATAATTTACTTGTATTTTTATAGATTAATATAATACAGTCTCTCCATTCTATGGTCAGTGATCTGTCCCACAATCCTATTAATCAATGTTTACTGGACCAGGTTGAAATATCATTTCGCCATATAGCAAGTAGCGTCGAAACAGTCAATGCTCAATCCCTAGTAAAGCTACACGTATTTCTATAAATTGAAGTCTCGGATGAAGTAGGAAGTAAATAGTAAATATTGAATATTTATATCCACCTTTCAGGTTGAATCTAGTGGCTTTGATGCTGTTGCCGGTGACACAATTCCCCAACGTCGTGTATCGGAGGAAACCGTTGTAATAATCTGTCTTACTGCTATTTTGGCTCACTCTGTAGTTTTAAATCAAATACCAGGTATTATTTTATCTTTATTCAGGTGCATTTGGGACTAATATGGGAAAATTTTCCAAGTGTAACAAAGTGTGTTATAATGGAAACGATTGTTGTAGTATTGATAGATCTAAATGTTCTTGGGTATTTGGCCACATTGTTTGAAAAATATCAAAAGAGCCCGGAATGCATGTCCCTTATTGTGAAGATCTTAGCAAATCTCTCCGTTGACAAATCATCCCGAAAGCCTATTCATGATAGTGGTAAGCCAAGTAAACCAGTATAATGATCATAATATTAAAAATAACTATAATGTTTGATACTCATTTCAGTTTTTAATTCTCTAGGATGTCTTTACATTGTGGCTCATTGTGCAAAATCGACAAATGTTCACTTATCTTTTCCTGCGTACAGAGCTTTGCATAATCTGGATAGAGAAGACGATAGTGAACTTTTGTTGAACGGCATTTATCAAATGTACCCAGAACAAAAGTACGACGACGAAGATATAGACTATGATATAATTTTTGTACACGGCCTACTGGGATCAGCTTTTAAAACGTGGCGACGTCAAGAGCTTACTTCTAGTAAGTGAATTGGCTACGTCAAAAGAGTTGTGAAGAATTTGTTACATATTATATTGCTGTAGAGAATTAGTCTCAATATGACGGAATAGGAATCAATTCAGTAGCTAAAGCAATTTACATTTTACAAAGATTTTGTTTAAACCGTGGTTCTTTAAATTCGTTGAAGGGAGAATTGTGTTTAATGTTCTTGTCATTGTAACGCTAGCCACATTATTGACATAGTATATGTAGTACTAACGATATTCGATTTACTAATACAGTTCAGGAGGATCGTCGCACATTATTGACTTCAGTACTTACCGAAAGATTAGCCGAGTTGGGCCCTGGAAATAAAAGCTATGCAGCAGCACCAGATGGTCAATCATTTGACTCGTTTCTGCGCAAATCTGAGATGCTAAGTAAAAGCCATATCCCTCGGAAGTACCACAACCAGATCGTTCATATCCCTGGTAATATTCTTACATTGAGATTCCAAATAGCTTTAACTTAACTTAATTGGAAGCTTAACTTTTAAAGTATAACCTATTGTGGTTTCCAGAAAGTGAACTAACAGAGTATTGTGCGCATTGGCCCAGAGAAGGTGCTCATCCGAATGCTGAAGATTTTTATCCACACATTTCTAACGGTATCGTATCCAAAGACACTATGTGTTGGCCGAGAGATTGGTTACCTTTGGATTGTCCAAATGGCCGGGTGATTAACGTCGATTTTGAAAGTTTCATTTCTAAGCTATGGCCAGGATGCCCAGTAGAACAATACGAGTTAGTACAGCTCAAATATATCAATTTTTATTGACATGGTATTGCAATTGTTGTAAATGTTTTGTAATTTAAAACTTAGGGACGGATTAAAATTCAGATCTAAGGAAATGCTGGAAAAGTTAATTGCCGCTGGAGTTGGCAAAAGACCAATAGTCTTCGTGTGCCACTCGATGGGTGGTCTTATTGTCAAACATATGATTGTAAATTGTAAGTTTGTCTACATCCATTCACTTACACACAATTGTTATCTATTTATGTCAAATATCTGTAGTATGTGTATAATTTTGCCAATACAGCGCATGCCAGTAAAGACCCAAAGACCAAATCCATTGCGGAGCAAACGAAAAGTGTGTTCTTTTATAGTACACCCCATTATGGCTCTGACACTGGGCGGAAATGGCTAGATAAAGGTGGAAAGTTTTTCGTACCTACGAAGGAATTTGAAGAAATTGCCGGAGCAAATGGTAAACATAATACTAAAAACTAAATATATGGGTGATGATAAATGTCTATTTTTAACATTTAGAAAGCTTTACGGATTTGGTCAATTTACAAGAAAAGTTTTCAAAAATTTACGAAGCGTACAAGTATAAAATTGTCAGTTTGTCAGAACTTAAGCCGTCGTATGGTCCCTATGGAGTTGAATTATATTTGGTACCCCGTCACTCCTCAGGTTAGCATCACATATTTACACTTCCTTCTTTCTTTAAAAATATTTTTAAAACAGCGTACTGTAAGGTATTGTAATAGTGCATACTTGCGCATCATGAAAATTTTAATCAAACTAATTTTTATCTTGATATTTTAGACATGGGACATGGAGAGAATTTTGCCATATTATTGGATCATCTAAATATTTGCAAGCCATTTTGCCGGTAAATGGATTTGTAATTGTAAAGAACTCGACAATATAATGCCCAAGCCAATCTTGTATAATCTAAAATCACATTTATTTTAATTTCAGACACTCATTTGTGTACACCAAGCTAATAGCCTATCTGCAAGAGTTATCCCCCTCTGGAGTACCCTCTGGAGTACCCTCTGAAAGAGTACGGCCGCTGTTCTCATTAGATAAAGGTGTTGACCATGATGAATTGTGTGCAAAGCTAGGACTTGGCAGCTATGGAATGGTAGATCCCCACCTGGTTGTTGGCAAATGCCGAGGTCCGAGAGAGGTGGCTGAATGGGAACGTATTAACCGTGAGTCGGAAGTAGATGACCAAAATGATGATAAAAAAAAGTAACCTAATGTACCTGCCCATTTTCATGATTATTACAAACATATGCATCTGCCAAAGTATTTTAAACAAAAGACATAAATGTAAGTAAATTATATCATATTTATATTTGTACCAATATTGTTTCAACTGAATGCAACTTTTAATGTAGTAAATGTATTTAATACATGTAATGTGTGCTATTCTCATGCTTTAAAAATATGCTTGTTCCATAACCGGTGCTTTTATTCCTAGATTAATATAATGTGCAGCATTGTAAGTATGTAACTATTGTCAATGTGTGGTGTTTGCCATAATATACTCAATCTAAAATAAAAAGACTGTGGTAACCGTAGTAAATTAAAAGTACCTGTATAGATGTAGTTTTACTCAATCTAATTAGCTAGTCAAAAGGACCAAAATACTTTTCTACTAAGTAATTAGCTCAGTAGGTTATTGTTATATGTTTGTTTACGTGTAAAAAAGTTGTGATTTAATAAACTTGAAACGTAATGTGTTCAGAATCTATTAATAGTTCTTGTCATTAACTCAATTGGTACTAACGGCAACATCACTAGATACTCACGCACACAAGACATCCAAATCCTAATTTAATCTAATAGCACCTTCTCACAATACCCTCTAATCTCTCAATTCTCTCTAACATCTGAAACCTATAATTCAGCCCTACTGTTCTCATAAAACTCCAAGGCTGTTCACGTATTTAGTTGTTGATATGTATGGAAACGGGTGAAATGTGTGATACTATTTATATTTACTCTGTTACTTGCATACGTGTATAAATAGCTATATTTATCTGGAGTTACCATAACATGCCTATACTAAGCTTTTATTAGCAAAAAAATCTAATCCTACACAAAATAAAGCAAGTACATAAATATATTGTTATAATATATTTTATAGCATTATCCTACAACAGCTATACTTTTGATTTGCTTCTGTGTATATTTAACAAAGCACACATACACTATTGTGCTATTGATAAAATGCACACAAATTAAGGAGATACAATAAACTATTTGATAAGCAGACATGGCTTAAATTTCATCAACACATAAAAGTACCATGAAACATCGACATTTTTGGGCCAGGATAAGGAAAAGTTCTGCGAGATCACTTTCCGATTGTATTAAGTACTTATTCATCGCTTAAATGCATACATACAGAAAAAGATCATTTTTTTAACAATATAGTCGTGATCATTCATTTACAGTAACAGTCTTTTGAAGTAGTACTTTGTACATATATAAATAGTGTACTTAATACTTAAGATTATTATTATTAATTCGGAGACAAATCTACAAAACCTAAATACTTGCAAGGACCGTGATTTATTTTTTAATTAATAAATTCTCCGAAATCTCAAAATGAGGCTTCCTTATCAGGTACACCCATCGTCCTTGAAATGAAACTCAACCCCAACTTATAGTAAGTAACCCACTAGATATTATCAAATAGTGTGTGCCAACCTGTCAACGTGTAAACTATTTGTAGTCTAACATTAATTAGGTATTTTCATTAAGTTATATAATGTGTTATTCAAGTAGATTTTTCAGCGAAAGACTAATTTCGCGAATTCCTACTTGATAACCCAGATGTTGTCATACTAAGTAAAGTTACTACATATCATGTACTTACATAGGTAAAGGTTGTAATGATGAAGGTGATGCTGCTCCTACGCAGAAATAAATGTAGAATTGCAGTGTGCTAATTTATTAGTTAAACAACACTAACACCTGTACCATGAATTGACATTGACCATGCATACATAATATTTACCCAAGGAAGTAAAGACGGCAAAACCGTTCCTCTGAACTGACAGAATATGTATGTACACATTACATAATATAATAAATAAAACTATGTACGAAGGGCATCGATTCTTTTTTAAAAGTATCTAAAGGAAGGATAGAAAATTGTCCATCATTAAACACTGTTAAGTAATACAAACCCAGTATAGCAAGATGATAGGTGTTTACTTATTAACATGAGAACTAAAAGAAGATTATTTATTTTCATATCCCAAGTCAATTTCAAGTCGGCTTCATTTACAAAATCGATTGACCCTCCGTATATTTTAGTCGACTTTTTATGATGCTTGTGCCCAAAATTTAACACAGTAGCATAGATTTTAGAGAATGAGACCGGTTCAAGTGCTTTTGTCAATTTTATTTTGCTCAACTTTTAGGTAGTTATCGTTTAGCTTTACTACAAACTTGAGTGCCTACAGTGCCTAGGTGTCCTTGTTTGTGTAAATGAGTAAGTAAGCTATACATTTTGTAGTACTAATCGTAAAACTAAAACACTTTAAATATTAACCTACTTTAACATTGTGCTATTCAGTTTCTACTGAAAAAATAAAAACTAGGAATCATGTAAACTATAAGACAGCTAAGCATAAATAAGTATAACATTAAATTGAAAGGAAGAAGAGCATCTGCGAAAGCAACCTCTATATTTAGACTCATACACACCATTTTACGTAATATCCTACGAACTATAATGGGAAAGGAGTTCCCGGTTGCATAAACATCATTAATATAAACATTTCGGTGCACTATGCCAATTATGGATCAAAGTGCATGACGTATGGTTAGTATGTATCTCTCCTGATTCTCTAATGGACGTTAACTTTTGAGCATCCTTGCCTATTCTCCTAATTTCATTTAATTATCACTTTTTGCCATGAACAACATAATCTGTACTAATCTACTATAAATTTTTGGGTTTCATACACTTTTGTATCAGTGTTCCTCGCATTGGGAAAAGCTGTGCTACCGCTACGATGTTTTATAGTGTATAGGAGTTAATTATATTCCACTATTAATTATTTTTATTATCTATTAAGTTCATCAATTTGTGAATTTGTGGTTAAGCTGATCCTCTTACTTATCTGACGAATATTAAGTGATATCAGTTGTTGTGCTGCAGAAAACGTCTTTGGGATTCGTCCAAAAAGTCATGTCTTTTGTTTACTCGCCCATTGTCAATCCTGGAGCTAATACATACTAGTATTCAGTTAGGGTTTCCCAACACGATGATCAGTATATTCTATGAAATAGTCGTAGTAGGTCAACCATACTTATTCTCTTCTAGGCAATCTCCTTAAAAGTTACAAGGGAATTCATAAGTTTCTTAAAATGTTCAACGAACGATGTCTCCAACTATTCTTTATTATTGTTAAGTACATGGACAACAAAGTATGTATCCATTTATTTTTATCGTTAGTGAAGTTAGGAAGGGCTAAAAGATGTCAAACTGTAGGGAAAATGATTCAGTCATTCCTATTTGACTTTCTGACTTCTGCATCTCACGTTTCATGTTTCATTAACTAAAATTTTTAAATTATACTATTTAGCTTTCTCTTTTACTGCAAAAATAATAAAGTTCTCTGAGGCTTTCAATATCCTGAAAATAAGTATCGCCAAAGAATCCTATTTTCTTATTTTGTATAATTATTATGCAATTTAGTTGTCTGGTTTGTATTAACTGAGATATACAATAATTGCATTAAGTAGCAAGCATTGGTAGACATGC
Source organism: Tomocerus mixtus (assembly GCA_034694165.1). Taxonomy (NCBI): domain Eukaryota; kingdom Metazoa; phylum Arthropoda; class Collembola; order Entomobryomorpha; family Tomoceridae; genus Tomocerus; species Tomocerus mixtus. The sequence goes on from JAQFYC010000765.1 coordinate 20,580, forward strand.
AATTATAAAATTCCCTGTATGTCATACAGTGTAAACTTGAAGTGAGTATGTAATTGTAATGTAATGCTATTTCACAGCTCGAATGATTATACTTGACATAAATACTCTTGTTACCGTATGTATAGACAGAAAAGAGAAATGTAGCATAGCAGCATCCCTGGCCCTGTAATGGAAAATTAAAATGTGGATAGGTAATTACAGCAGAATGAGTGCCGCTATGTCTCAGGATGAGAGAGTACAATATATCGTTAGCTTATTGTAGTTGGTCTACAAAGTAAGTTAAGTATTTTCCAAGTTATATTTAGTTCTAAATGACAGGACTACCAGAAAGTATTCTATATGCGGTTATAGTGTATCTATAAATCGTTTTATCATGCAAAATGCTTATTACGACACATTTTTAGTTAGAGCGTTGTTGGTTTGTTTGGAGATGAGGTTCACAGAAGTTTATTTACACAGAGGAGCTCAGAGCAGATATACATTTCAACTTTCAAGATTAGGTATACAAAGGATATAAAGATGTTGCAGTGAGTGAACGATATCCTTAGTTGAGACAGACGACGACACAGGGGAATACATGCATTACATATCTGTTTATCTTATCACCCATAGAACACACTAGATAACAACAGTGTTATATAAAGAAGCTAGCTACGTATTAGGATTAGTACATTGTATTTAGGTATTTCGGTATTATCTGTGTGGAAAGCGGAAACAAACGAGGTTTTGAATGAACTGGGGGTTTAATGAGGACTTTCTCTTGTTAAGCTTCAGCTGAAAGTTTTCGGTTGTTGGTCCATGGGTCCTACCTAGTCCTGTCTTTTCTATGTGCCTGTTGTAGGTATTTGCTGTTTCTGCTGGTTTAATTTGGCTATGACTATGACTCCGATCCGAGGTTCTTTGGGAAATGAGGATGGAGTATAGTTTAGTCACTTCCCATCACAATCAACAGAAAACAACAGTTTGCAAAAGGAAGATGCAACAAACGAAATCACCATCAGTCAGCATTTACTACGTGACTGTGTAGGTTGACGTGAGATCGCAAAAACAAAATTTTTTGCTGATTGTCTAAAAGTTGAAGGGGACTTCATTTGTTATGCAAAACATTGTTGGCTCATAGTTTTCCTGACAAACTTCCTCTACCTTGTTACCACATTGGAAAAAACATACTTTTTCCGGCTCCGTACACTTTTTCTTCCAAATATCTGCAAGGAATGCACTAGTTATAGGACCTCTTTACCTGCTATGGGTCTTGTGCTGGAGTGAAGGAAGATTCTATTGCATTGTGATTTTTTATCTTCTGTTCTGTTCAGTTGTATCTGTATCATATTATCTGGATGTTGTGCGGTAAACATCTTACATATCTGTACCTATAAGCATCCTACATAAGTAACAATATACCTCCACATACTATCTATTATGTGATCCTATAATTCACTATGTACCAAACAAAGCAAAGAAACAGAATGCAATAATTTCGTTTTCAGCATAAAAAGTTAATAGTAGACGAGACAAAGATAGGGATATTATAGCGAGCAACATAAGATAACTCACGTCTATTTCCCACTCCTACTACAAATACTTACTACTCCTATTAATGTATGTACCTTATCGCTAAGAGTTACGGAGGTTGGCTAAGGACAGCTTGAAAAAATTGGTGGTCTGGTGGTGACAAAAACTCGAGTGCTCATCTTTCGTGCAATAAAAAAGGCAACAGGTGAAAGTACTCCCGAAACGAAATATATAGGAGCCGTCAACATGAATAGTTTCAGTTACTTTTCTCTCCAGCAGACATTTGCCGCTCCATGGTGATCTAATTCAGTGGATTGTTTAATGCATGCTCTATATTATGTACTGTACGAACTGCAACTACTGAACCAAGCTATTTGTATACTACTAGACTAGTACTACTGATATACTTTACCAAATACTTAGCACTGTACTGCCAAACCAAGCCAATTCATGCTCTATTTAATTTTACATGAAAAATAATCATAATTCTTTCAGTCAACGCTTCCTACTCATAATGCACTTATTTATGTACACTTCCCAGCAGATGTGCTATTAAAGTTGTGAATCAATCTATTTCTACTAATAAAATCGTTACCCCTTTCTTCGGAGTACCTTTACTATGTATATAGTTTGTATAATAATTCCTACTTGATGATAATTACTAATAATATAAGCTGCCGAACTATGAATGACTTCTTGTGACTTACATTACATATTATTTAACTTAAATTTTCTAATAATTAATAACTGTATCAATGTATAACTGTTTCTTCTCTTGCTATCTTTTCAGCTTCTGTTTGATTCATTGTTGATTACAGCTTGATTTGCTTTTTAAATCATCATCCTTCATTCATCTATCATTAACGTGGATTTTTTACAATTAGCAATTCTAAATGGATGAAATACTGAAGCAGTTGAATCTTGAGAACGGAAACAATGAGCTGGACTCCGAATGGCTTCCCCAACTCATCAAACATTGGTAAGATAAAAGAATTTTTCTACTTATCTATCCGTGTAGAAGGCACAATGCATTAGAAAGCCGATATCGCATAATGGAATCTCCTAACCATGGCCATGTCATGTCAACAACTAAATACATAGCTGCATAAATTCCTATCGGTATTTAAAACGATATGTACACATTTTTAGAAACTGCTGGAAACCGGATTTCAAAAATAGCTTACCTAGTAAATATATTTACACTTACACTTTTCAAGATCATCATGTAAGGTTGACATATAATAGCTATTCGGGAACTGTATTGTAAAGATAAATTGTTATTTGAAACTGGATACTAGGCGACCTTCATGTAGACATGTAAATAGATGATGTTTATAAATACATTAACATTTATTGTTAGCAGTTTAGGATGCTAATCGATTTACGTTTAAGTAAACACGCTCCACAACCTTAGCTAATAGATTTTAGGGTCTGCTAATAAAAATATAATTGGTAAAATAAATTTGGATTACATTTAGTTCTGAAAATAGATGATAGTGGATCTACTATGTAAAAGAAATGCTTTTATCCTTGCAGTATGGTCTTTAGGGAATAAATATGGCATACATTGTAAGAAATGCGAAGGATTTTTATAGCCATTGTTGTATTTTATCGCTTCATCCCGTCCAGTATAAAAAAAATTGAAATCATCTGCATGTGGCAGGCTGTAAGATACGTATTTACATTGTAATACATGGTTTTAAAGGTTCTATCGAACTAGAAAGACAAATAATTGCGAAATGATAGAAAATGTAAAGATTTTAATATTGATGGTGATACAAAAGAAGAAAAAATGGAGCATTGTATTGTGCTGCACCTTCGTACAGCGTACTTACATTAACACTTGAATAGCTGGATGATTATAGTACGGGATCAGGAAATTTGCATTTTTACAGACAAAAGTTAACAGTAAAGATTATATCTCCAAAGAGGAAAAGTATTGTGTGTATTTATTACCTAGTATGTGTGTCAAAGGTCCTGTACTATTTCTGGCAGTCTGCCTGGCCTGACTGAATGTATGGCTAATTATGAATGATGAGAATGATTGATACTTAAGATAGCTTATAGTACCTACAACTACCATAGGTTTTAGTTACACTTACACTAGAAGTATTTTCCTAGCGTGTATCGAAGATGAGATGTTTACTTGCATTACTCTATTACGTTGTGAGTATAAACAATAATTCATCCAGGCATATAGTGCAACTATTTTTTGAAATATTTTTTGACGTACGTGGTTTGGTACTATACCTATACTTTTTTCTGATGAGATGACAGATATGTAATAATTAACCACTTAAATAGCGAGAGTTAATACTATTTTCAATTTTCTGCATTAGACTTCATGCTATATCTTGTATACAGAGGTATGCATATAAATGGGTTAGAGTATTTGTAATATTGCAGGCCCACAATAGATATAATACCTATTTGCCACATATTGAAAATACTTATCGTTAGCACAAATCGGAAAATTTAGTGCATACAGTAATTTCCTTAGAATATTCCTCAGAGTATTATGTAAGCAGAAGTCACTTCCTACACTATATTTAATAATCAGTGTGAATATCTACTTCTCGTATAGAAAAAAACGCTTTGGCTCCGAAACTTATTTGCTAATGCGAAGCAACGGTTATTGACGGGTAAAACAAAACAGTTGAAGATAATATAATGATAGGAACTGTGTAGCATGAAGGAATGGTATTACAATAATGGCATAGCATAATTATAACTGCAATACTTCTCCAGCACTTTTATAAAACTTAATGCATTTCATATTTTTGCCAAAAGGTGCCACGACTATGGCATAATACACAATGTAGTACATATAGATATCTTTGTCTCAATTGGCAAACTTATTGGAATCATTTCCAACTCCCTAGAGTTTTAAATTGGTCTTCAATGTAAATGTAAAGTGTGATTCTGGTAATAAGGAAGTGAATATATTAGGACGTGCAAATTGAAGTGCAGAATTTAAATGGGCTTCCATTGAGAAAGCAAATAAATATGTGGGCCATTTTTTCCAATGTTGACATATATGTAAGTAAAAGTCGGGTTTTTCCAACCGAAGAGGTTAAAATAAAAGAAAGTTTTTAAAAATGCATAATGTTTACGAGGGGAGACATTGTCTGTAAAGAGACAGTTACTCTTTGTAACGTTTAAAATTGAATTGTAATTTTGTATCTCATGGATTAGCGCAACAAGAAAAATCTCGACAAATAGATTTGTGTGGCAATTACACGGAGGATAATGTCTTCAGTCCCGTCTTAGAATTGTTATTTTATCTGCTCTTCTTCTGTGGTATATTTATTTGGTAAAGCTGTTAAGCAAAACGAGTGAAAAATACATAGTACAGTATAACCCTTCGGGACGGGTTGATAGACTACAAGACTAGACAGATAGGCAGTGAGGGAAGGAGTGACGGAAAAGTGCATAGCAGATCGCAGTAAACAATAAAATAATAGTGATACAACGTATAAGATTGAAAATAGCTCAATTTCAGCACTAAATAAGTAAAGTGTTATTCTCCTCTTGAATATATTCAGATGGCCGGTATGGTTGGTTAACTTTTAGAATGCTAAATACACACATTTTCCTATGTACTTTATATATCTTGAGATAGTGATAGAACTCTAAACTCTAAAGTAACGGATGAGATTGAACCAGACCTAAATATAAATAGTAGCTAAAAGAGTGAGTCTTGTTGTACATTATTTTTATTTTCATCTGGTTGGTTCATTCGATTTGGCCTGTTGAACTGAACTCACTCACTTTCGTACTTATGCTACAAAACTCATCCTTAGCATAAGAATCTCTTGCTTGAGGCAACGGAAGACTTCCTCTATAGAATTAACTCCTTAGATTTTGGCACAGCTTTTTCTACAGACTTGACTTTGTTGTTGTTATACAAAAAAGAATGGCAAGTCAGATCACATCAAACTGCACGCGAGACTTTTCCTATAGAAAGCAAAGATACATAATACTACACATTTGTGTGCGTACCAGCCTCTTTGACAAGCTGCAACAACCACAAAGTCTTAAATTATTTCGAAAAACACATTTGCCAGTTTTTTCACATTTGTTTCAACAATTTTCCTTATTATCAGTCAGAAATCATAAATTGTGAAAAAACAACCGAAGTAAATTAACTAATCGATTAATATTATGAAAGTTGAAAGACCTCTGGCACTAATGATAATACCGTAGTTGTTTTTGAACAAAAATGTTTGCCAAAATTGTTTTCGATTGCTTCATTGTTTGGTTTTTGTGAGACAAAGGTACATGTAGTACATGATATTGGCTGATCTATCTATACTGTTTAGCAAGCTTCCTATCAAGAATCATTCCGCTACGTTTATGCAGAAAGCAGTATAATATTTCCCATTGAAGCAAAAAAGGTTTATCTATGTAGGTATATGCATTTATTACTGAAAGATTACTACCTATTGACTTGACTTGAACTCTTGTTTCTCCTTCACTGACTGATTGGGTCTACTAAAATATATATGAGTAGAAGAAACAACACTGTTTCTTTCCAAAGTTAACAATAAGCTGATCATAAGGTTTATAGTTCTGAGACTTTTTCTACTGTTGTTTCTCGAATGTTATTCTATGTGGGTTTCGGTTGGTTAGTACGTATGTATCTGTAATACAAGTACATATGCCACATTATAATCTTTGTAGCTACAATACAACTACAAATACATTACGACGGCATGATTTCGGTTCTTAAATTTGGCAGGGAGGACTAGACTTTTGTGAGACTTAACTTATGCTACTTTTTCTAAAGCCAACAAAACCAATTGCCGATATCTCTATGTAACTATGCAATGCTCTGCTGGTTTGGTCTGGTCTGGTCTGGTTACTAGTTGTCTTGTCACTACGGAGTTGAACAGTATTTTCGTCTCTTTTCACTATGTATTTTCTAATGTATTTAGTTTGCAACTCTCTAAAACCATTTGACGAAGCAAGTTTTCTTTCCTAATCACATTACTTACTTTTTCCTCTAATCTAACAAGAAGGAACCTTCAAAAACTCCTACGGGATATATGTACCTACCATTTACCTACCTACACGCTACGCGTAGTACTTACTATTTTGAATATTCTGATTCTCTTTCTCATCTCAAGCACACCCAAGACACCACACAATATATAATGATGCATTGCGTCACTACTGCTGATGTGATGTGATGTACTTGCGTTGGTATACTAGTATTTACGTAAACGAATGTAGGTACATGTGTAATATATATTTATGTACTGTACATTTAGTAGTCATCATGATAATCTTCATCTCCACACGAATGTACTTACGATTAGTGGAAACTGTGGGATCTGCTTTTCTTTCCTGGATTAACCTATGCCATGCCATGCCACACACTCTGTTTTTTGAAGATCTACATCTCTTTCCCTGCTCCACATTCGGCATTTCTCTCTCTTGCCTTACAACAATCTTCAGCAACTACTGTTAGTGTTACTTTTCCATTATTTCCCATTTTACAACGTACACACTTTTTCTTTGTTCCTCCTCAACGATTTATCTCCATTATCTCACGCAACGCACAATATCCATACCATAGACGCACTTACATAATATCAGATTAGTATTCTTCCGTGTGTGTATAAAGTGCATAAAGGGCCTACTGACAAGTCTATTGTGTATATCTGTGTAGCTATACAGATACTATACCTTTATAAATATAATAGTTCTACCAGTAATTCAACTACAACTCTTTCTACGTTTTTTCTCTTTTGTACTAGTTTGTCTTCATCATTCCGTCATTCGTTGACTAAAAATATCATATTTTCATTTAAATTACGACAAAATACAAATTTTGAAGATTCTATTGAGGTAATGTATATAATACCTCCAAAACTGAATACATACTTTATCTATGACATTCTATAGACTGCATAATAAAACATAATATTTGAGTACTTTAAGTCTGCGAATGTGATGTAATTGCAAATAATCTGATAAATAGACTTCAAACTTTAAACTGACAAAAGTTTTCTTTGACGTAACAGTATTTTTCAATTTTTTTCAATGCTGTCTATACACCATAGACAAGGAATCTTAATAAATAGCAGCATGAAATGAAATGCGCTTGACTGCATCTCTACAGAAGTGTTCTGGTTGTGCAGTACGTGGAAACGTACGCATGACACATATGAACAGCAGAAGTTTTTACATAAAGTGTATCTTTATCTTTTGTATCTTCCTTTCATCAGTTGAGACATTGAGAGTAGAAGCTTCCTGAAACTAAAAGTCTAAAGGTCCATTTGAAAAGCCGAAAAGCGGAGGCAGTTAGAATAGAACCGGTCGGTCCACGTTTTCATCTTTCCCTTTGTGCCAACGCCAACCGTTCTTTCTTCTCTTTGTTTTTCGTGCAGTGCGGTGCGTGTGGTGTCACTTACTTCCGGTTTCTCCTCTCTTTTATTGCTTAACGAGCGAATACGATTTCTCAATATTTGGGAAATCTGTTTGTTGTGAGGTATTCCAAGGAAACTATTCAGTTTTGGTTCACTACATAATACAGGCTAGAAATGACAGTTTTGTCTCAAAATATTTGTGAATAAAGAATGATATTGCTGCAAAATGTGTTGAAAGAAATGCATAAATAAATAGTTAGTGAACAACAGAAGACTGTGTTACATAATTGGATTAAATTCAATGCCCGTGTAAATAAATAGATTCTTCCAAAATGTTTGGCTTTTTGTTCAAGAGAAAAAGCTCAGACAAAGATTCCAAGGGGAATGGTAGCAGGAAAGCTTCAAAAGATTTGTCCAACACTAGTGATTCGAATCCATCGACTCCTCTCAGTTCACATGGAAAACAGATTAAAAATTCCATCTCCACTGACTCCTGCTACCCTTCCACTACCGACAGTGATAAAGAATCTATTGACATTAGCATAAGCAATAGTAATTCATTCAATTTGCCATTGAATAAATGTGGGAATAAAGCTAATGGAAATGTTCAATATCCTAATATAAACTCAACTTGTTGCAACGGCCTAGACGCTCAACAAGATAATGGAAAGAAAAGTCTGCTGGACAATGACATTGAATTTATTGATGAAGTTGATTGCTGTGACGGGAAACTGGACACTTCCAGTCAAGATTCACAGTATAGAACTCTTTTAATATTAACATTATTTATTTTTGGACAAGAATACATAATATATTGTAGAATTGACTAACCTACTTCATGACCTATAGGATGTATCATATAATATTAATTTATTATTATCCATTACTGTGTGTCTATGCAGTCTACAATAGTTGGAAAATGCACATGTTATGAAGCCACAATGTACCTAAACGCAAAATTCTATTATTCCTCAAGCTGTACATACATCTTGCCTACATACATACACACATACACATATTATGCATTCATGCAAATGATAGAGTTAAAAGAATGGCTATCCTTAATTTTAGCATGGGTATTTGGTATTGAAGGATTTGACAGAGCTATTTGTTTCATTATTGCTTTGTTTATAGATATTTATTTATTTTTTAAATATTTTTTCAGGAGAGTGCTTTCGGAAGCAGAAAGAAAAGCAATGGTACAGTTGGATGAAATTCGCTCAAAGTTGATATCCAAAGAAACAGAGTTAAGCTTACTCCAAGCTGATATTAACATGTTAGCTGTTGATAGAGACAACAAAATTGTTGAAATGGAAGGTAAGCACTTACTTTTTACAATTTACTATACTACATGTATAAATATAATTTAGATTTAGGTTTAGTTTTTTGGAAATCGATACGTATGCATATTATGCATGTTCAAAGATTTAAGGACTTATTTATTCCGTACTTGGGCGGACTTCAAAAAGTCGACATTTTTATGCACACTGTAAAAAATACTTATCTTACAGGGAAAAAATGTTGTACTTGAGAGATAGTATTTAATAACACACCTATGCAGTTATCTTATTATTAACTTTTATATATTTGCAGGTCTAACCATTCAACTCAAGCGATTGAGAGATGAAAATGATTTGTCTCTCAAACGAATTCAGAATTTCGAGACGGAGTTAGACGATTTGCGAGAAAAGAATAGCCAGCTATCTGACGAGTTGATCAAGAAAGCTGGTACGCACCTGTTTTCATTTTATAAGGTTTAACTTTTGTCGACGTGTTAAAAGCTTTGCGTGATTTTCATGCTTTTGCATTTTCGCTTCAACACTTCATTTATTATAACAGCTACATTCAGTATCATTGTGTGAATAATGATGTCAAGCGGCATTAACCACAGTACAAATGGGACAATTGAAATATTTATTTAAAAATGCATGCAATTGTGCAATATTATGTAATTAATATTTGGATTTGGATTTCTACCATTAAATCGGTGAGCCTTAAGAATAGAGCATTTTTTCCAATGTTAGTACTGTAGCCCTATTCTTAATATGTAGTTGCAGTTATATATCATGAAGTTATCATGGAGGAAACATCAGTCGTGTAAATCTACAATCGTTGCGTTAGCCGGTACTTTGTATTTTTGCGTGTTAAAATCTTAATTATGCTTATAATTAGGAATCATGATAATATATTTATGAAAAACCTATTTAACGACTCCGCCAATGCAATTACTGCCATAAGAGCGATTAATTATTAGGGGAACACACAATATAACAATTTAATTTGTAAGAGATGTAGTAATATCTTTTCTAACGATATAATTAGACGCAGAAAAGCATAGCCTATATATAAATAGTTACAGCAACAACGTTATATAAATGTTCTAGGGTAAGTAATATCCAGGCAATATCGATACTGCCTAGGCAATTTAGATATCAACATTTTCAAATGCATGTAATGTTTTTTGAAAGTTTTAATTGAAACCAACTAAACAATTATCTGATCAATTTTGATATACAAAATCCAAATATTTCATTGCCCAATTTCCTTAGAAAATAATATTGATTTTGTCAAACGACTTTTTGGCAACTATTATACAAAAGATTAGTTAAGAAGGTGTCTGAATGCACTTTTTGGGTTTTCTATATCAAAACTGGTCAGAAAACTGTTTAGTTGATATCAGTTAAAACTTTCCAAAAACATTTAAATGCATGTTATATGTATGTATTTAAAAATTGTGATATCTAAATTTTCTACAACATACACATTAGAATAGTGTGTTCATCCAGCTCCACATGCGAATTAACGTTGTCAATCTTCTGATGGCTCATAATATTATGGTTTCTAAAATTGTCTATAACAGACGTCATGTCATGCGACAAGCGATATGCTACCTTAAGTATATCCGCAGTTCACATTAAACTTTTAGTGAATGAAACATTATACTAAATCTTGGTACTCGCCGGTAATAGTGATGGTGATTGCAATTAATGTGCACGGAAAACTAATAACTGTTAATGTAAATTTCTAAATGTCGTATGTCTATAGGCATTATGATGACGTGTAGTAAGTAGTGGGTATGTAATATGAGACTGACGTGAAGTGCAGATGGAAATCTTTGCACCACATCCAGATTTAATGTGTCCTATAGATAGAAGTTTGCAGGGCAAGCTGCCAAAGCTTGAACTTGAACATTTACATTTAACACTTAAAGTATAGTTAAACAGGGACACACGTTTATTTTTGATATTTATACAGAGTTTCTATGTATCTTCTATCTATATATACTCGTATGACATCAATTTGTGTGATTTAATGCTTGCCGCAACATATGATTGGATGTAACGTAGTTTCTCACTCACGTCACGTTCATTTGTATCACACACTCCTTCTCAAATTAACCATGGAAGAAGTTAAATCAAATCTAGTTAGCTTAGCAAATGTCAATTCAACAAAAATTACAGACAGATCTTATACAAAATACGAGATACTTAATTTTTAGATTAATCTGCATACCTAAACATATACTGCTTTAGATGGGAAAGTGACAAATAATTGTATTACGGAATTAAAACGCCTTAGAAAACTGTTTACTTAGGGAAATATACTTAGGATACTTAGGATTAAATGCATTCACTGGTATTTAGAACACAATGTATGTACAAACAGTCGGTTTATGAGCCAGTCGCCATTTTTATCGATATTTACTGCTGAAATATTAAAATTCAAGACATTATGTTCATAAGATAGTTAAGTTGTCATCAATGGGCAATAACTAAAATGCACAATATTTACGTTATCAGTTATTTATACCTTTATGCACTTGCCGGTGGGTTTTGCTTTTACCGTTCTTACTCCTTACCGACAACAATAGTATGTATGTAACAAGATGTGTTGTAAATAGCTAATAAAATAACAAAACTTTACTACCTCAACAACAACAAAAGGATATTTATATGCCATCGGTTATAATATGATTTACATATACTGCATGTATAATAGATAAAATGTTTGTCTGCAATGTCTGTACCTGCAGGTAAAATTGTGCCAACGATGTTTGCTTATTTACAAAGGATTTCCATAAAATTTCGTATGTTTATGTATTTTGTTCAGAGCAACTGAAATGCTTGGAAGGCTCATCGAGGAATGAGAAAGTTACAACAGATATGCATGCTCGCGTGAAGGAATTGGAAACGAAGATGAAAGACCTTCAAGCTGAAAGGGATAAATTAGCTAAGGAGCGCACTACCTTGGAAAGCGATCGAGAGGAAGAGCTCAAAGGCTTACAAGAAGCCCTGGATGAAGCTCTTCAAGAAAAAATTCGCGTTCAGAATAAATTCGATCACGACTTCCGCGAGTTGCAGTCTGCTAACAGTGGCCTTATGGATGATTTTGAGTGGAAACTCAGACAAATCGAAGCCACATGCAAGAAGAAAATTCAGGACAAAGATTCACAGGTAAAATATCTATACTTTTGTACTGGAAACTGATCTCAATTGGAAAATGTGGCGCTTGTTGCTATTCTTCTTTTTCCTGTTTCATTCGCATTACACTACTTATTGAAGGTATTATTGTTGCCAAAATATGAACCCCAGTAGATGAAAGAAATTACTGTCTAACATTTACATTTAAGTAATTATATACTGCTTTCCTTAAAAAGATGTAGCATTCGCTGACACATAAATTGCATGTGGTCTAATGACACATTTCATGAAATTAATATTTACGACTAAGTTTCTTGGAAGTTTATCCCGCTGTATTTACGTATTTCACACCCGTAAAAATGCTTTAGTTGCACTTGAGGACTTTGTATGTGTATGTATATTTGGTATTTCAACTACTTCTTGTATGTTCTACGCAGAGTAGACGGGTGACGTATGATTGCTTTGTTCTTGAGAAGAAATTCAAACTCATGCACAGCCATATTAGTATATATCTCTTAAATATTATTTATCATAAAGTATTTTTATATAATGTTTCTCCAAGACTGAAACTGCTGCTTCCATATCCATTCATTGTAGTTTATTGTATGATTTCTAGTAATATCTGTTTGCTGCGGTGCAGATTAACTTACACTCCTTTGCTACACAACAAGTCTCGTCTTACTGACTTAACATTTCTCAGAAACTCAGAGGTCTCAACAAAAAACTAGAATCTGGTCTTCTACTTACGTGCAGTTTTTGACTTATAGTACAAGGCTGCAGACTCACAATCAGTTCTGTTTAGTGTTTGCTATTTTGTTTCAAATACTAGGTACTACTTTCCTCTACATTGAAAATATACATATGGATATACATGGACATAGTTTAAATTGCACATTACTTAATGCTCATACTTAATTGACTACTTGAAGTTGAGAAATTAGAAAAGGGGAGTCCTTAGACAAAAACATGCGTCGGTTACGCTTGATTTGTACGTCGCTACTCACTTAGCACTAGCACTTTAACTGTAGTATACTCTACAAAATTGACACAGGACAAATGCACCGTGCTACACATATGAAATAGATACTAGATACTGTAATGTGCCTTCTGCTGGCATCAAAATTGCAAAATATATTAGATAGGCAATATTATAATGTTATAGAGTTAACAAGTAAGAACGTGCACATATTCGTAAAGAAAGGATCTTCTGAATTTTGGATGCTCTCCAAACTACAATTTTACCATTCAAGTTGCAGTTATTTTCAATTTGCAGTGAGACAAGGTGCACGTAGAAAGCACCATTAGAGAGTTGATAATAGTTTGACTTGTAAGATGAGATGCCAATAGTGCCCTAGCATGCCATGCAATAATTATATCACGTTTTAAACCTACTAGGACATCATTATCATCCTTACTTACTTAGAGCTACTATCTGTTCAAAAATAATGTAATAATAATTGATTTTAATATGCACTCTGATTTAGAACTATTTTATTTTCTTTCTATTAAGTTACTTCCATTTCCACAATTTCTAGTCCACTATAAAGAATAAGATGAAGGCAGTAAGTATAAATGACTTCAGTAATTATTAATGATTACCACATGATCCTCCAAATCTTCAGTCTCTTTAGCTCCATGAGTTAACTGTATGACGGATACATTTATATATATGTAGTGAATCTAAGTACTACAAAATTAATGCCCGTGTCATATTCCATCCATATGTAAATCAGTTTAATAATGGAGTTTCCAATCAGGGCTGAACTATGGCTCCTTATGAGAACTAGACCATTTGCCCACTGTAATCTTTAAATAACTAGGTATATTATGTCCGCCATACATGCAATATTTTGGATGCTGAAACAATGTCCATATAACAACTTGTAATTTGCTTGATCTTTGCATACATAAAACCCACAACAGTGAATAGTAACTATGTAGTTAACTTGTACTTTTACATGTCGTGGTATTAACCTTGGAACAGAAATTGTTGAAGAAGCAGATATAAATAAATCTAGATAAGATACGCGTAGTAGAGGGAGAGTCATAAAATCGCATCCTAATAAATGGTGTATTGTGGTAGGTATGTTTTCGATCAGTCGTCGAATCATAACACGGTAATTGGAAACCGAAAGATTGAATGAGAAAAAGCAACGTGGGGGACTACGAATCGATGTATCTCGTACGTTCCGATTTAGACTATCTGTGTTTGCATGTCTACAGTTACAAAAGTGTAACATACAAGTAACGTTAGTTTAAAGATGTACACTCTGCATTTCTGAAATGAATCCGTTGAATGAGTCATGCCCATAAAAATAATGTTTTGTTGTCTACTATTGTGCTCTGGAATGTTTTATGTTTTATATATAGAATGTGATTGATTGTGATGCATTTGTACAATTTTTGCATATTAAGTGTTTTGCAGTACAGAATACAGACTAACAAACACATCTTTTTCATCAAGACTAGACTCACTGTTACATTTGCGTTATTCAGCCAGTTAGTACTGCTGTTCAATTTTGCGTTTCAATGAAATAGTGAAATAGCTATGGAGGTACCTATGTATATTTTAAATGTCAATGAATGTACAATGGTAAGTATTTAAAATGCTCTTGAGCAGTTTGCACTAGTTAGCGTATTGTAGTCTGTGTACTCACGTAATAATTTTACACTTGATAATACATTACGAAGTAGCAAAAATAGCAACATAGGTACATATAAGTAAACACAACTTTCATGTGATTGTTAGCTGTAGTTTTGTATGCACAGTGCATTACTTGGTAATGGTGCTGGATTTAACATTCGAGCTGGGTAAAAGACGACAGGTCGTTGGCATTGTTTTATAGGAAAAAGTAAGTAGCAATATAGCAGTTTAACACTTGTTGACAATTTATTGGAAAGGCTTTTCCTTAGGGTGAATAATCCTATAAGAGACGATGGATGCATACCACACATTGTGTATACAATAAGTACATAAAATTAGACGGAGATGTACACATCTCTGATGCATTACAATATAGTAATATGTCCAGTCGGCTGAAGTGCCACTTCCAACTTGTTAGTATACTTATAGGTAGTAGGTAGCTCCTTTATGCCTATCTTAACTTTGTTTTATTACTTCAGGAGACATCTCGTTTGAAATTCGGTGTCGGTGTAAACAAAATGCGTAATACACATTAAACGTCTCAGCGACTTTGAAAAGAAATGAAACTTTAAGAGAACCTTAGTTCTCGATGTTGAGTCAGCGTAACATGAGGATAAGTATTCGTGAAATTATGCTTGTCGAAATTGTCTCATGTCAAATAATTCAAATGTTTCTCTACGTAGACTGTAGACTTCGACTGACCGTACTAACTGTACCACGTACCCCCACAATCATAGTGTGTATTGTGTATACATAGAATACAATGCAATTATAAAATCTCGGAGTCTTCTCAAAACACTTTATGCAGCTACTAGCACTTCCCCTCTATTTGCCTATAATGCTATACTCTCTTAATAAACCCCTTCGCTATTTACTGTGATGGACAGATTTTTAATTTCTAAACATAGTAGATGCATGACTGAAAATGAATTGACTTACCAAAATCTTAAAACTGAATAAAATGACAAAAACAATACTATTACCTAACTACCTAATACAATAGTACCTAATTATTTTGTAAGACACTGATTTCTATCACTAATCTTTCGCAAGTACATCTTTTAAACACACACTTTTGTTTGGTTAATTATTTTATCTGTTGTGACTTTCACTTTTGTTTTGTAAATGCTACGTAATACACTTATTATAGTCAATTTCTATCATCTATTGACATTACATGCTTCATAAACATTGTGCAGTTAAATGACTAACATACCACCATGCATGTTTTAGAAATACCATTATGTTTTTGATAATGATAGCCACTGGTAAATGACAACTTTATGTTAGAACCTTGCACCTTGAAGTTAGATTTAGTCTCATAACACAAAAATGAATTGTAAATAGTGTGTGAATCTGAGAATGTGTAAGTCGTAATTGAGTTGTTTAGATTATCGTTCTGGTCGACTTTCTTTATCAACATGCGTCAGTGTGATATATTATGCCTATGGGACATGGTTATATATTGAGTTGAACTACAAAATACACATCGTATCGTGCATCTACTGGCACCAAGACATAAAAATTATTGTTGACTATTGCATCCAGTCAATGCAAAATCATATTATATGGGTATATATCCCTATTATCCTGTAAATGTGTGTGGGACAGGGACACAGCAGTGTTGGAGTCAAGTGGAGTGACTCTTGAGATCATTTTTATCTTCTATAAAATACATAGCAACTTCTTTTTCTGATTATCTGAGGAGACGCCAAACTGAACTCAAGCCAACGGATATTACAGATATAACATGGGTTTAGTTTAGTTAGACTCTACCACAAGAATAGAATACTAAATAGTATTATTTGATACTATTTAGTATATATTTAGTTAACACTACGCTTCGTGCACTACCACCCAAAAAGCTCTATTAAGCCAGATTGTTCACATCAAAATTCAGAAAGCAGAAATCCAGAATGCAAAATCCTGCTTTTAACAATTACATTAGCTCTTATTTAACTAAATAGCCTCCTTGATTTACCCTGTAAACAAGTATTACTTGCTAACATTTCTTTTATGTTAACGTATAAATGTATACCTATTTTTCGGACTACGAATATACAAAAGTACTTGTATATAATAATATAGAACTTGGTTATAAACAACACACATGGGCTGAACTTTGAAACAGTTATTCAATTAACTGTGGGTTCTTTCCTGATAACATATTACATAATTATGCACTTTTTTCTATAACCGCATTGACAAAGACGAATATAATTCTTAAAAAGATGCTAAAATGCAAGACTTGCATCGTGACTTCATCATTAAATTGTATGCCAATGAACATATTAACACATTCATACGCTTTAAATAAATGCACAAAGATAAACACTTCTCTTTGTATGCATCCTTCATTTACACTTTCTGTTGATCGTGAAAGAAGATTCGTAAAGCGGATGTGTTTTTAATTCAAGGATGTCAAAGATAGGTCGTTGTAGTTTATTACAGAAATTGCATAAAAATAGTTTGGGCAATAAATGTAAGATGCATTTTTTAGACTATTTGTATTGGAATCAGAAGGTTTTAGTCTAAGGCTAAGAACTAGTTCGTAAATCCGAGTCTAGCCAAGCTCTAGCCTAGCCAATCTGCCTACAGCCAAATGTTTTGACACAATGGCAATAGTGAGTGAACAGTCATTGCTTGAATTTGCATGCTTCTTTTCTGTTAGTTCTCTTCTATTGCTAGCAATGTCTATTTTGAGTTTTCCATGTAAACGGCCTGACTATTTTGGGTTTATCAGCAATTATTTACTTAATTCCCGTTCTAATTTCGTTAATGCGAATGAAATTTTACTATTTTTATTCTAAGTAGAATGGAAATAAAGTTTCTAACATTTCTCCTCTGTTTATTGTGGATGCAGGTTATTTAATTCAGTAGTCCCTGTCTGCATGTACATATATATTTATATTTAAACAGTGGATTAGTCCACTTGTTTTCCATAATACTTAAATACGACAATGGTAACAATTCTTGAGTATGGAAAGGATGTTTGGGTTCTTAGAGTAGTATACTTTAAATAGTTGCTCTTGGGAGAATGAGACAGTAAGAACTGGATGGATGTTTACAATTTATAATCAGATTTACACATTTTTACATGGCTCAACACTTAATGCTTAAAATATGTGCACCGATTTAGTAATTCAGCACAGAATTAGAATTTTAAGTTTTACTGCAGCATCTGGAATACAAAAATAAACTCAACTTCTTTGCGTATACATCCCTGTCCCCTGTATTGTTCACTGTACATAATTATACATCATTGGAATTCTATTCTTTTCAACATCTCCACTTTTCCTAAAGCTAAGTAAAATGTGAAGCAGAAGGACTATAAAAAACGAAACAGAAATAGCATGTCATGGCCAAAATTAAACGCAATGCAATTAATAATTAAAAATAACATTTTCCTTCCATTTTTACAGATCGAAGAAAAGATGAAAGCCGCTAAATCTGCTGCCGAAAATGACTTTCTGGCCGAGAAAGAAAAACTTTTCCAAGAGAAGGAATCTTTAGAGAAGCAAATGAAACAAGTAAGTTAAAATCTCATCAAAGAACCAATTGCACATACTACTATTTATCCTAATATTTAACATACGAAATGCTATATTATCCTATTTTAGTAGCAATCTATTGTACTAAACATCACAGTCTCACGTTACAGAAGCAATGCATTGTCTCATTGTATCTAGGTCTAATTTCGATTAAGAGGGCTTAAGTTTATAAGTTTAATAATATTTTATCATATGGTCTCTACTCTCTACTGATAAGCTCATTAAGCATATATATCTCATTTGGATACCTAATTCAACTCACATGAGATACGCTGGCTATGATTATATGCTCGTATAGGTTCATCAAATTTAGTGGCATAATTTGCTTGGTACTGCAATTGTAGTCTTGGACTAATTTCACTGCGATCCGCAATAAAACGAAAAATAACTAATTGTTTTAATAAAGCTAAATGTATCAGTAATTATGTATTGGTACACATTTTCTCTGGATAAATTGAAAACAGTTATTGTATTTCAATACAAAATGCACAAGACTAATCTCCATTAATATAGAGTATGTATCTATTGAAGTTCATATTCATATGTCGTAAGATGTAACATAATGAGAATTAAGATGACTAATTTGGTTATTTAGATCAACCACTTAAAGTCTTACGAAGCGGAAGTTGTGCAGCTTCGAGGGCTCACCCATGAGCAACAGAAAGCTCTTCGTGCAGCAAGTCGGCAACTAGAGCAATTTAAACTAAATGAGAAACTAATGCAAGATGAACTTCATGCCGTCCGTGCTTTGCTGGATAAAGAGAAAGCTCATCTCCAAGTTGTCCAAAGTTCTAATCAGCGTAGAATGGACCAGCAAGATGAGAAACTCCAGGCCAAATTAGACAAACAGAAAAATGAATTAAATTCAAATGTAATTCCGTAATTGCTCTACTCGATACTTCCTTTCCTACACTATAATTCCTTATCATAACCATTAAAAATGAAAAAATGTACAATATTCTATCTATACTACTATTTATTTGAATTGTACAGTGGGAGGACAGGATGCGGGCTGAGTGTGCGAGACTGAAGCAAGATTTGTGTCGCCTACATGCAGAAGAAAAGCACCTAGCTGTAGAATCAATGAAACTGCAGAAAGACCAAGAATTTTCTTCAGCTAAGCAGATGTGGGAAGGCCAAAAAAAAGATCTCCTTCAAGAGGTTCTATTCTTAAATCATCTTGCTTGCTGTTATGTTATGTAGTCCACTAAAAATATAATGTATGGATGTCAGGGAACCTTACCGAAATTGGGTTAACTTTCTTAAGTCTTGAGTCTGGTTGGTTCTGGTTTCGTCGTCTGAATGAGAAATAAAAATGCGTCATTTGATAGTAATGTGTTGGTGTGATTTAAACACAGATTTCTAGACTGAAAGATATGATGACGGAAAAAGAGTCGTACTGTCATCGACAACTTGAGAAGGCCACAACGATTGCGGACAGGGAGAGTTGTGAACTTCGTCGCAAATTGGAAAAGATCAGTAACATTCATTTAGAGCAGCTAGACGAGATGAAGCAATCTCATTCAGAGGAAATGGGTAAATTGAGAAATGCAAATATAAATATAATTCTTTTAATTAATCTTCCAATTGCACAATAAACTACTGGTGCCAAAAAGGCTCGTAGAATTTATTGTATGTTTAATGCTACAAACATAATAACCAATGCATTACTGTCTTTCTACCAATTTAAATACCCCATTATGCTATGTGCATATATGTATTTGTAAGCCAACATTTAGTTTAAATTACAAGCTGTAATCTAATTGCAACCTTTGCATTGAATAGAAGGAGAATAGATAGTTGTATTTATTTGATCGTACGTGACCTTTATGCCAAAATAAGGCCTACTTCGTTTTTGTTCTCTGTATTACTCAATATATATATATATATATATATATCTTAATGTCTCAGAAACTAACATCTCTTAGACAATATACTACAAGTATTGCGCAATTCTACTAAAACAGAAATGCGCATTTAAACTAATAATATTTTCTTTGGCTATTAAATCTGTTGTTCACTTCTATTTACAAATAAGCCATGTGATAAGCACATAACCAGCCTTACTACATAATCAGGTGGCAGGGATATTATGGGGTTTGAGTCATGTAGTTCGTATTTAGTTCTTAACTTGTGATTTGGATTTGGACGAACAGGGACAGATATGCTGTATAGATTAATCGTGCATCAAAACCCTTGTTTTGCATCATGCGGTCTTTAGCTGGATTATTTTAACTTTTTGTGTAATATTTTTAGATGTACTGCGGAGAAGGTATGAAAACTCGGTGACACAGCTGAAGGAAGTTGAGAAAAGGCTGGGTGAATTTGAACAAGTCGACAAAACTAACAACGACGATGACTCTGACCTTGTCACAGCTTATTCAAACCAGGATGAATCGCCAAATAGGAATCATTCGGAGAAAGTTAGTTGATATCATATTATGCATTCTTAATTGTTGATTAAAAATGGCTTTCCAAAATCCCAGAAAAATAATGAATTTTGCTGTACATTAAAAACAATAGAAAGAATCTGATTCCGAGTCGGAAGAGGAGGAAGAAGAAGAGAGTGAGGAAGAGGCAGAAAGTGAAAGTAATGAGTCGACTGACGAAGAAGTGGGAACTTGCAATGGAATCGATGATTTACGCGAGGAAGTGGCCAATTTGCATAGTTCTATAGAAAAGCTGACGTCCAGCTTAGCCGAAGAAGTGCCAGAATTGACAATGGACCCTCCATCGAAGGACACCACAGACGAAGGCTTCTCTGGTGAACCGCAGACATCGGCAAGTCCTCTTTCTGTATCTGAAGAAGAAATCTCATCAAAAGGAGGAAGTTCTTCTCGCAAGTCATCATCACCATCGTCCTCATCAGAGTAAGTCGCCTAGAAAATACTGTTACGACGCAGAAATCGCAATGATCTCATTTCCCTTCACCTCTTGACAATTTTACTAGAAAATATTACTTTAACTATTACATACATTAGTCTATACACGCATGTATACACAGTTATACATAGCACTCGATGCTAATTCTAAATACCTAAACAAAATGGAGTCGTCGAACTCTCATCCATTGTCCAAATTCTGGGTATAATTTGCATTGACTATACGGCGGAGACAATGCTACGATTTTGCCAAGCAATTATAAATAAATGAGCATAAGACAATCACCTCTCTCACCATTTCAACTTGGAATGGACTACTATTTACCTACCTCACATTAAAGTCAGTAGATATAGACTAAAGAAATTAATGTACCCCGTACAACTCTTAACACTCACAATTAATGAATTTTACTGGATATTACAGAAGGTATCTGGTACTAGGTATGTCCATATATCATAATTATATAGGTATCGTGTTGCAAGAACTAGTCATACCATACTTTCGTGCAGACGCTGAGAGTAAAAATATATTTTAGATTAGACATATCTTAGATTTAGTAAATCGGTAGAAAAGACGCGTTCTAGTGTATTGCTGAAGTAAGTCAGAAGTTAATGGCTTCCATGTATAGCTTCTGTATATTAATTCTAAATACATACTACATACGTTAGTAAATACTTAATCTTCTCATCGCAAAATGGCATTAACTAATGACTATATAATTTCACATAATGTATAGACAAGCGCATTTAGATATTAATCATTAGTTGGATATAAGTTTATCCAACTCTACTTAGCTGCTGGAAATACTTATGTTAATAATTCCATGTGTGAATAGCAATGCAAATAAGGAATTAAGGAATTATCTTTGAAATGGAACATCTACTATATATATGTACTTATACTTACTGGCTATAAGCCCTACAACTGCAAATATGCTATAATATGTTTGCTGTGCATTTGCTTTACAAGTCTTATGGCCTGTAAGTACTACAGTATTACTACAGTATGTATTTTAAAACCATAATTTTATCCACAGCGGATTGTATTTAGTCTTAAAGCAAGGGCAATGGTCAAATAAATAGTTAGATAAACAATATATTGTAGGAACTTTAATTATTGTATGGATTTCTCAAGTAATATAAACATAGCTAGGCGTGGTCTTCAATTATTATTAAATACTTGTAGGAATTTAAGCACGTTTAGGTACGATGCACCAACCATTGTAAATGATTCGTGTAGGTTCATCAAAGTTCATATATTTATTTGTCATAGTAAATGCTTAGGTAAGGTATTTTAAAATACGTGCATATTCTTATGTAGTTAGTTATGTAGTCTACATACGGACTAGACTCTATTATTTGGACGAATTTAAAGCAACTCAATTAAAGATGTTATGAAATATATTATGGATATGATATATTTCATAACATATATGTAGATATGTAGAATATCCGTTTATTCGAGATGTGTATATTTTCAGATTCGATAACTTTACTTTTGTCTATGAGTAGGTACTTTATTACTTATAATATACTTATGAGCAATACAAGAATATTTGTGAAATATTAATGTACGTACTATTCAATTCATCGCTATATATTTGAAATCACATTTGGAAATACGTACATTAATGTTCGAATCATATTATTTAGTCAGCATAAATATTTACGTCCTTCAGTTTGTTTGGATAAGTATTGTAGTATGGTAGTACTAGAATTTTTGTTATTTTCCGTCCCATAGCTTAGTTAGATAGGTAAATATTAGCATGGATGCCTTCCCTATTTTATAGCGAAGATAATAATAAATCAGCGTAGGTAGTTGACAAGACAGTTACTTTGTTGCAATATCTGCTAAGATTAATAATTTAATTCGAGATGCAATGAACGATTTATCTACTTAGATATTGTGTAGGGACAATTAAGATTACTATGTATGAAATATTGGTTGGTTGGTTGGTTGACTAATAATAATTCTCCTCTCTTTCTCTTCTGTCTTGACTTGATATGCCTTTGCCTTACGTCTTATCGTACTAATAGTGTCTTTTTTCTTTACAGCTTGTCAGTACCACCTTTTATCTTGATAAGTGTGATCCCGTTCCTGTCGTATGCGCTTTTCCAATCCCTCCTTGTCGTCCTATGGACATTCCTTGTTATAATTGCTTTTCGTCTATGTCGTATCGAATCAACAAAGTAAAATTGCTGAATAGGTTGTTAGGTTCATTCATTGTAAACAGTAGTACATACCGAACAGAAGGGAAATATGTATTAACATATTTTATTATTCATATAGACGCAATCACTATCATCCTCATGTTATCGTGAAAACAGAACCAAAAAATCTGTATTCACTTTGGAGGAATTTTAACAGTGCGACAAAACTTTTTCGGTAATATGATATTTATTATAGTTTACGATTTGTTGTTTTGAATTAATATGCTGATATTATGCTTTTCTGTACATTTTGCAGTAAAATTCTTCCATCGTGACACTTACTGCTTTCATTCTTGTCTTGCTACTATGTATTCTAAGAGCATTTAAATTCAGGAGAAATGAATTATTTTGCAATTGATTTTTTCGGAGCTCTTTCTCTTTTTAATCCTTTACTGTACCGATTCTCCTTATTTCCCATATTTTTCTGAAATTTTTGAGGAACTCATGTCTGAATGAAATGGAGCGTGTAGATATAGTAGAAGAGTGTGATTTTTAGGGTCACAATTGCTGACATGAAAGTCGAACACAGGTACTTGTATAAACAAGGTATTATTACATGCTCTTTTTACTAAAAAACTTTCGATTCATATGGCAATTTCCACTACATCTCTATCCAAAAGTACATTTTATGTATCCACATACATTTTTTGAAATTACTATCAAATCCTATCCGAAATCATGTAACTATCATACCCATATTATCCAACCTACATACTCCCCTCCTCTAAATCACTCTTATTCTGGAACCTTCTCCTGCTCATCCGATCTTGAGGTCATTCGAATAACCTACAGCAAACGAAGAAATGGACGCCGACAGAAGACAGGTTGAAACCGTCTAGAGTGTGTACGTGAACAGATTTCCTTTTTGTCTCAAATGATCACTACGATATGATTTGTATGTAACTAATGGGTTTTTTACGTTTGGAGCGGAGATGATTAAATGTGCAATAGTGATGAATATGTAAATGTGTTTGTATTATTATCTTACACTGTGTTATTGTTGTTGTAATCTAGTATACTATAAGTATATACAATGCTATGAGCAGGTTCGGGGTTATTAATGCATACAATGAAACGTACATGGATTTCTGTAAATCATTACTATTGTGACAATAAATAATGCTACTTGTTTAAATGATAAAAAATAATCGTGATCACGTAATATAAATATTTACAGAATTATTATTGTGGACGCTAAACACTTTTTAGATAACTGTATTTGGAATATACTCTTACATACAATAGTATTATAGAAATTCATATGCTTAAGAAGATTTGATGGTAGTCAGGACGGCTCATATAATACCTAAATGCCTCTGATGGAATATTTATTTAGCTTTAACGTTTTATTTCGTATATAATATTGGGATTTACTATACTAATTATTTTTGACATATATGATATAAACAGCTTGAATTACGAAAATTAACATTGTCACCAGAAGGTTCGAGATTCATGCAAAGTCTTTTATCTATGACTAAGAAACGAAATACTAAATACAGAAATTCTATACCGAACACTGCATGACTACAATGTGTAATGATATAAGTAGCAAACCATGATTAAAGCTAGATATGATTCATTGATAACTTATGATAAGTAGAGTTGTTTCCTGTAGTCGGTGAAATATCATGTTACATACATACATAAATTACAACAGTGTGTGTACAAAACTTTGTACTCGAAATTATCTTTAGTTAAGTAAGTGTTACGTTAATGTTTTCGGGAATAAGTTGCAGATCCAAGACAGTTAATTTTTTTGAAACTATATACTCTCTAAGATATGAAAGGTACCGCTGCTGCGCTAGTTTAGTTAGGGTTTTACTCCAATACATACATATATGTCAATGTAATTACGTAGTCTCCTATTCAACTTGGAATTTTTTGAAGTACAGATAAATGTTGTTTGGCTAGCAGATTTTCTGTTCACACAGTAAATGTTTAGTTTGTAATATGAAGGTGCACCATAATGGAACATGTATAGAAATAAAACGAATAGTGTGTGTATAGTTGCACCAAGTTAAACATTGTAGTTATTTGTAGCATATTTATTGTTGTAAATACCTAGTTAATGTGCATAGTTGGTTAAATATTAGCCAAATAAGTACATATTCATACATAAGTAAGTAAATTACATTTATTACTAATATGGTAACATTAACATATATACTTGCAAAATTATACCATACTACATTCAATACATAATAAATCGCTATAATTAAAGCCTTTGTTTACTTATCGTTAGATTTTAAAGGCTACCAATTAATGCGCAGGTAAAACAAAGGGATGTGCAGTTGCTTTTTTCCGTATAGTAAAACAAAGGAATCTGGCAGTTTTTCGAAAAAGGAATCTGTCAGTATTTTGCAA
>JAQFYC010000766.1:0-46540 GCA_034694165.1 Tomocerus mixtus
CCCCTTCTTTACGGTGTGTACATAACATTAGTAGAGCAGTAGTAGTACGGATACATCGTACACAGTTCTACACAGTTCAATTCAAGAGCCCTCTATTTATTTGTCTTGTTCCTTTTGAGTTTACACTCGACTTCAATAATAACTAAACTACAAACTATCAACTCTACAGACATAGTATATTGTAGATATATATAGCATGTGTTAAGACTAAGAATGTAATTGTATATGTACACGCTAATGTT
Organism: Tomocerus mixtus; assembly: GCA_034694165.1. Classification (NCBI taxonomy): domain Eukaryota; kingdom Metazoa; phylum Arthropoda; class Collembola; order Entomobryomorpha; family Tomoceridae; genus Tomocerus; species Tomocerus mixtus. The sequence goes on from JAQFYC010000766.1 coordinate 243, forward strand.
AATGTAGGTATGTAGGATATGTAATCCCATCATCTCATCATGACATAACATATATGTCTTCAGATACACACATAAATTAAATAGCAAACTTCATCTACTAAACACTCAATCCATATAAACTACATATTATCCACGTAGCAACTACGTGCAATAAGATAAGCAGAAGATTAGCCGGGTCTTACGTTAGCAACAAACTCGAAGATCTACAGATAAAGAGATATACAAAATAGAAGACGATGCATGCGATTAGTGAAGCGAATGCCTTTTTATTTCCCTTCAGTCCCCGCAACTGTACTGTACAGTGTACAGTACACAAAACATTCCATCCATCCTCCTTTAGCTCAGGCTCAACACTCAAACACAAATACAATTCTAGTTGTATATACAAATATAAATCTAATGTAGGTATACATACCTTCAAACAACATAACAGTTAAACAGTTAGCTCAGTTCGCGTTTTTATCCAGAAAGGCAACGTCAGTAAATACATAAACTTTAGTTTTTTACTGTAGCTACAATTTTAGTTGGAATTCAGATTATTACTAACAAACAGTTAGATAATATTAATATTCAGGGCCTACATGCCCATTTTCATCTCTACAATAAATTCTCAATCCATAAACAGCCAAGGCAGAACTAATCCAAACAATGGATGTGTAAATGTTAAAGTTTCAGAGAGACATACATAGATGTAAATGTAAACATAGGGAATGTTGTAAAGTATCATATCGTCGTAACTGTTAATGAGATTTCATTCTAAGTCAAACTCAATTCACCCTTAAAGAATAAACGTTAGAATTACTGACCGTATTTAAGTAGTAAGCACAAGCAGTAAATGGTTCTACACATAACTTGTTTTCAGAAACTAAAAACTAACCTTTCTTACCTAATTGCTAACTAAATACGAGAAATCGTTAAAATTCGGTGTTTTGGAAGGAGAAATCCATTACTAAAACCCTAAATGTTAAAACTCCTAGTTTCTGCATATTATAAGTTAGTTAAAACCAAGTTTCCTGTAATAACAATACCTTGTCCCAAAAGGGAGAACATAAATTGCCAAGCGATTTCCCCTCTATATCACATTACAATGAGAAAGCTAAGTAAACACCGAAGTGAATGCATATCAAGAGCCTATTACATATCCATATACTAGCTATTGGGAAACTAAAATAAACCAAAGTAAAGTAAAGTAGTCAGCCATGTCGTTTCCCAGAAACAAGAAATTGCTCATAGTGCGTATAAAACTTTGAGATGCAAAGTAGTGGAGACTTTTAAAAGTGCTAATAGCTACCTTGTTTATACCTATGAATAAAAACTGAAAAATAAAGCACAAATATATTAGAATGTTGGTTTAAGCTTTGCATAGGCCAGGCCAGCGATTAGACACTGAGTAGGTAGACAGAGCCAAGACAAGGCACTCAAAAGAGATTCGAGAATTAAAACCACACTACTTCCAACTTCCAACATTCAAACTCCATTACCTACATTTCATTTTACGTTCATTTCATTACACTTTTAACATTTAAGATGAACATAAGATGAGAAAAGTCAAAAATGAAGAGGGCGAGAGAACAGGGCAAAGCCTAAAGTAGAATAACTCTTTTCGCGTCCCTTTTCTCAGATAAAACGTCTAATTTTAGAAACACTGAAAATATTCTTTTTACATTCACACTCACATACATCAAATAGATAATGGTCCAATTCATTTTTGCAACGCAGAAAGAAAGAACCATCATTTTCTAACCAATACAGTGTGTACTATAGTGTTTTCTATGATACTTATACTTTTCTTATCATGTAACTGTCGTACATGATATTTACTCCTTTAGTCTTATGACATATATTGTATAACAATTTCTAATTGTACAGCGTATGCATACAAATGCTAAAGCAAGCTTCCTCAAAGGATTCTAGCTTAATATATTATGTAGTGATAATTTTTCTAGCTTGCTTCTTAAATTCATTAAACTTGGATTAGCTTTCATGTGTACCGTTGGTAAGTTGAGTTTATAGTTTATATTAGTATCATCATCACCTCAAGACTAAACTAAGCTGTCTAAATGTATACATAATGTAAGTATATCTGTATTGTAACTTGTATCTTAGCACTGTGCCTAACTAAACCTATTGTACCTGTACGTATTTTCAAAAACTAAATATGCCAAAAGTTGCATCCAAAAATACCTTTATCATATGCTAGAACAACTTAAGTTTCCTGGGTAAAATTATGCGAACTTTGAGCACGTTTTCGTGGAAAACTTACCTACGCTTCCGAACTTATTTTCTTCTTATTACATCCACACTAAAGTAAAAGTAAAGTGTTCCTTCTTAAGCGAAGCGAACGATAATTATTTAGCCAAACTGAAGTTTGGATATGAATACAGACAGATATACATAATACAAAATGTTTACGTAATATGTTTTCGAAGAAACTATCTATGTATAGAAAACTAAACATTATAAACATAATACATACCTAGTTACATTACACAAATATAGTGTACAAATAGTATGTGTAGTAGTAGTTATATAGTATTTAAATAGTAAAGTCTCCAATAGTTAACACATAGAAAAAAATAAATGTAAGGTAGACATCTTATCTTAATTGCTAATAGTCAAAGTGTAAAAGCGATCATTATAATGCAGACATATATATTCGTAACTATTCGCTTACGCATATCCTATTCATTGTTTGTGGACGTTCCTTTATTTAGTTGAATATAAACTAGAAGAGAAGGAGAAGGAAAGCTTTCAGAATCTGAATGAATATCATGCAAGAAGTCAAGAAAGAGACTCTGAGATGTTTTACAGTTCTTTTCTTTTGCTTAATACTATTCTGAGCTTCGTTGCCTCAATTTTGTAGCTGAGATATGTAGAAGTAAAGTAAGCGAGCGGAGTGAGCTTTAGATTTCAGAGTAATAATCCATAATCGCTTCATAAAACGAAATCGCGTTGGTGCATCACATCACATTCACTTCACTTACATCACATCAAATCGAGGAAGCTAGTGTACAGATAGTAGCTAAACTAGAGATCCCTCCCTTAGCATTTTCTTTGAGTCAGAATAGGACAGGACACGTCTCGAGTTTTACTAGCTCAGTTATTTGTCACCCAGTGAATCCTTCTGTCTGTACTTTCAACTCAATTCATCTTGCATACATAAATACATCACGATAGTGCGAATTGGCTGAAAGAAACCGACACATTCCTAGACTCCATTTCAATTCTAATAGTAGTATTCAGCTCAATGCAATATAAGTCCAACTTATACCACCATATTCTATATAACTTACTATTTGTTTAACTCTAACTTTATCCAGTCTATGTATCACTAGAAAGTAGATATGTTCAATTTCTCAACGACTCTACTTTTCTACAGATCTTTTACAGATCTGGATTGGATCCTTTTTGGCTTGGCTTCACTACAGTTTCAGTATCACTTCACGTCACGTCACTATTTGTACACTACAGCTCAGTCACTCAGCTCACTTCAGCATTTTTTTATTCTCTCCTCTCTGAATACACGTACTGACAATCAGGCAGGAGAACATTAGTACTAGTTACAGAGCAGTTAACTTTATACATATACATAGAATTCTATATACATAGTAACTGATTCATTCATATGCTATGCTATGCTACATACAATACAAGTTAACTGTTTGGCTCCATTGAAAACTAATGGTTATAGACAACTGAAGAAAATAGTAAATACTTGTATAGGGAGTAGGGAAAAAAGAAGTTGTTATGTGTTATGTGTACTGCCTGCGTATGTACATATACATAGAGTTAGAGCTGGTTTGGAATAGAACAGTAAAACTATTGGAGCGCATAGCCGTGAAACAAAACAGTTATTAATCTCCTGTGTCTTGACGTCCGCTTGTAAACAGAGGTTCAAATAAAAAATTCCCGCAATTCCCTCCCTTTAATTCTGTCTCCTTCTCCTCAATAATTAAAGGAGATTGATTTAGTATATCCTACTAGTTGGCTTGGCTTGACTCAGTTTAGTTTTGCTTGGTTTCCTCCTCTCCGCTCCGACTCTCCTCTCAATTCTTCTTTTAGAACAAAAGAATAATGATTTGACAACACAACACAACATACTTAACAATACATGATATTAAGATGCTCCTTTCCCGATTTCGATCTGCTTACTTAGTTATCCTTAGTAAATACTTAGTTAGTTCTGTCCCATCTTGTATTTATCTCTGCTTAGTCTCTGAGAAACTGACTTGACACTGTGACTGTGACGATTCTTGGCTTGCCTATTACCTATAGACACTGATACTTAACTATTGTACAAATATCTACAACTATCTGTCCCCACTTTACTAAACTACTGACAAAAGTTCACACACAACATTTTTAACAAACTCAACAACACATCACATCAACGAGGGATTCACGCAATAATGACATGACAGCATCAGCAAGGAGGTGGATCACGTATCCATTCCAAGCACTAAAACAAGCATTCGATATGACATTAAGCTAATTAGCCCAACTATACTGTCATAGTCTTCGCAAATACTAAAACTACATTACAATTACAATACAATCACTTAAACCTACTTAAACTGTTAGTTAACTATGCAAAACACAATTTATACTTAAACGTTAAACCCACCTACCTACTTATATTACTATTAAGGAAGTGCACGGGGCAATATACAAATGTATACAATCAATGAGCTAACACATGCAAAACATTTCAAACTGAACTAACCTATCCAAACTCCAACCTGGTCTTTTAGCATTTAAGCCCGGGGAAACGCACTCACTTTTACTTACATACTTTAATACTTCTACATATAGTACATCTTGTTTGAGTTTCACTTTGAATTTCAAGAAACGGGAAATCTGCTTTCAAGTTTAAAGAGGAAACAGACCGATGACTTCAGCTAAGCCAACCAGCCTTCTTTCTTACTCAAATTGCTTCCATAATTCTACAATATCCATGACCTACGATTTCCACTTCTTTACCAAAATGCAGAAGATGCTTCTTATAGTAAATGCATTCTCATGATATAAATAATTTGAGCATTAGATCATTGTACTCCACACACTTGCAAGTACTTACATAATGTATTAACAAGAAAAACTGCATATATCTAAGCAACATAATAGCTCCATATAATAACTTCAGCTCCAGTCTGCACAACGTGAAAAGATAAACAGTTCAAAAGGTTAAATAGGTTTAACTTTTCTTTTAGTTGGACTTGGACTGCTCTTTCAGTGAGTTCACAACATAACAGCTACAGGTTAGCACGTTCAACAAACTACTGATTGATACAAGGAGACCAACTGGCACAAGTCGTACGTACGTTACGTTACATAACACAGTACACAGAGGAAAATGTGCGTTTTCTCGTGGTGAAATGTAATCCAAGGAAACCCTCCGCATAAAAGCAAACCAACAACTATGTACATACAATATACTATCTGTATAGTATATTCACATTGGTTCTCGGTCTGGCGTGGCTTTGGCATGGCAGCTGCAACAGCTCTAATCCACTTTCCACTCTGTTCTGTCTACAGTCTACAACACTACACTATACTACATAGATTCTCCACATTACTTACGTAACAAGCCAAACCAATTCAATATACAAATATACATATCTATCTCTAATACACACATACATAATATCATACATATAATATTCCTTTAACTCAATTGGTTTGCCTTTGCCTTTGCTTTATAGTACTGAAGTACTGTAGCGTAAGGCTTTTTACTACTTGCTTTTGCTTCTATTCTATTCTAACTGCAGTCAGTCAGTGCAGTTCAATGTGGTGTAGTTTGGTTTGGCTTACTTAGTTTTCTTACCTACTATATGCCATGGCACTGACTAAAGTCTAAAGAACAATCTATGTATTCCTATGAGTTGAATCCTATGCACCGACCGACTGCCATGCCATGCCTTAGCAAACCAAAATGCATTAGCTGCACTAAAGTAAGTAGTGTTCCGCAGCTGATGGCTCATTCCTTCTTTTCGTTCAAACCAAGCCAAGCCAAGCCACTCAATTTCATAATATACATATCAACTCTGCATTTTCATCTATCGCATCTAAATAGTTCAGTCCACAATCCAATCCACCTGTTTCACCCTTACCTTCTGTTTCTACCGAGTGTTTATTCCAATGACACACGGCCAGGCAGACAAGACACCACAATAAACACAATATTCTCCGGCATGCTACAAAATACACACTTCCCATACGCATAACAAGTCAAAACAAACCAAAACATTTGCTAATCGCGGCCAAATGTTTTTCATTCACAAAAGCTATTACTTATCTCATTATGTAACAAAACTTGTAAATCAATGACTTCAACAAATTATACAAGATCTAAATACACTTTCATTCCAAATACTATCACTCGTGAACCTAACCTATCGAATTAATGGAATAAAATAAAATAAGTAACCTGTTTTTATTTAAATGGTTACAATAAATACAAAATGAAGAATTGAATGAAATCGCTTCTTATTGCAAAGAAAGCAGTTGACAATTCATAAAATGGCAAGGATAAAAGCTAGTAGCCATATAAGTACAGTATGCAGTATAAGACAGAGAATTGGCCACTCAGCCGTGTTGAGAAGGATTAAGTAGACAAAGTTAAAATCGGTTTAGTCAATGATTTCTTTGCTGTGCAAATACTGTGACTGGATTTTTCTAGATATCAACACTGCGTAACGTATACTTAGTAGCAGAGCAAACTGGATACTACATAAGAGGTCGGGTCACTAACTGCTAATGTTACGTGAGTATATTCTTAGGATAAAAAATCTTGGTGTCTTACATATGATGTTGTAGCTAAGTTGTAGAGCATAAAATAGCTTATATCTGAAGCAGTTTAGCCTTTTATAGAAGTATAGTACAAGTTTAACATGGTAACGTAAGTAAAAGTAATCTATCGTGTTCAGTTTTCATTCCTCTTTTCTCTTATTTTTTTCTTATTCTCCTCGGAAATGGGAGTTGAGTTTGTGTGTGTGGAGTTTCCTTCCTATTCGGGTATTATTTCTCCAAAAGAGAGTCTGTTAGATTAGTTAAGTCTCTAGAGGAGGAAATCGATCCTCAACTATTTCAACACACTCACTTCCTTTACGAGTTCTCTACTACCTATATAGAATGAGTATAATAATAACATAATAAGTACCAGTAGCATAGAATACCATATCATGGTTTGGTTTGCTTTAGTACCGTAGTAGGCTAAGTTATATCGACAACGACTTTTAGGGAGTTTAGTTTTCACTAACCAGTCCAGTCCAAACCAAAGCAGATCAGACCACGTCTTATTCTACAATGTCCTCCTCCTACTACTCCTACTAATATCATATCACAATCTATAAATATATTTCCTTTCCCGGTTTCGGATCCCAATCCCTATAGTATAGCTATCATAACATCGCAATGCAATAGCAATACCAATCCGAGCAAATCTCTACAGTGAACTAAACCCAAAGTCGGGTCAGAGTCAGAGTCACTAAGTCATAAGACGGAGAGAGCAAGTAGAATTTTCCAATTCTCCCAACTACTAATACAGTGTTCTGTTCTGTTGAGCCAAACCAAGCCACGTTTATTGTTCTGGTTCTACATATTAGAAAGAAAAGAGCTAACATAGCATACGTCGAGCCAATATGGACTGAAACAATCCAATGAGGCGGAGATCGAGTCACAAAATCTCCTCCACCGAAAAGAAAGACCAAAACGAAGGAACTAGAGAGCGAGCGAACGTCCATATTCCCAACTACAGAGAAGAAGGGAAGGCAAAGAAAAATAACACAAAAAGAGAATCGAGAGTCAGAACAGAAAAAAGTCAAACCAAGCCAAGCCAAGCCAGGGCAAGTCACTCGCTTTCTTTTCTTCTCTCATAAGTATGTGAACTTAAAGACTATGAACCTAACGTAAGTAGTAAGTAGCAAGTAGCAAGTATAAAGCTCAATCTCATAAGAGTCTACACTACTTACATACACTGCAGACTATTGTACAGTAAAGAACAGAAAAGTCAAACAGGCATTTTTGTCCTCGTCTGTTTCAAGTCGAGTTTCTTTCCTTCTTCTTGAGGACAAGAAGGAGAGAGGCAGAATAACGTAACGTAACATAAAGTAAGAAGACCCAAACTCTCAGTCACTCAGACTAAGGCAGCTATGAGCTCTCCTACTACTTACTACTTACTTACCCAAACATATAAAAGTATAACAATATCAAATAGAGCAAATACTTACTAAAGCTTATACTATGTCTCAGTCCACGTACTTCAAACGAGTGGGAGTCAAAGAAGGAAAATGTTGTTGTACCAACGAACTTTAGTCTAGCCACTTCACTGGCAAAAGAAAGACGACATAATAGCTACGATTGTCATGTTATGTTCACTCGTTCTGGCTCAAAGTCGTTAGTGTTAGGGATTTTCCTCAAAAACTCAACATCACCTATCTACCACAGTTCATAGTCACAGTAGTCTAGTGGACTGCCCAATTCCCTCACTCACTCACATCACAATCACAATATACTTCTGCTCTATATAATACATATCCATACAGTAGACATTCATCTCAATGCAATGACTGTACTGTTCCAAAGGTGCATTAACTTATTGTTAGCCGGATCAACATTCAATTCAACAGAACGTCAACACGAATCGTTCTTACTCCTTTATTTCTAGCTTGGTCTGGCTTTTACTAATACTTATTACTTACTATCAAAGAGGAAAGGCTAATCGTATTAACAAAACTAGACAAAAGAGGTGGAAACGCAGTAAGAAGTAAGTAGCAGCTTCTATGTAGTGTATTATGTGATGTAGGTAGTAGGTAGTAGGTAGTAGGCACATAATAGTAATAAGTGTGCCCAGCCGAGCCAAGCCAAACCAAGCCAGGCCACTATATTTCTACGGCTCTATCAAAGATCAGAGCTTTCTACTTTTCCAAGCCAAGGTACTTTACCATCACATCACATCAGTTCAGCTCAAGTCTTTTCCTTTCGGTCCAGTTCCATTCAATTCAGACTCCCTATGTTCTCTGTAACTAACATAACGTTAAGTTAGGGGAAGATCTATATATTCTAAAGGTATATTATGTATATAGTATGTAGTAGAACGCAGTAAAGCAGAGTTAACTTGGTTTGATCGCTTTGCTTCTTTCTTATGAGTTTTAAACTGCCATCATCTCCTCTGTTTCGTCTCGCTTGGGAAAAATAATGTGACCACAGTTCAAATTTCAATTTTCCTCTACGTTGACTTACAAACCCATAAAGTCATATGGTCACTTCACTACATTGCACTACATATTACATACATGCGCTTTAGTATTTTAATATTAATATTACTACGTACACGACTTAGATATGTCTGTAGCTAGTAGCTACCCAAATATGCATGAATATATTCTATATACACTATTTACACTACAAAAATACAACAAAATATTACATACACAGTATTATTACATTACTAAAGCTAGAAGGGGCACATTTCATTGCGTGAAACAAATCCACTGCATAGAATGCATTTGAGGAAAGGAAGCTTATGTTTAGCGGTGACATGGCAGAGCGACCAAGACCAAAACCAAGTCCCATTGTCAGCATAGGTCGTTGTCGTTCTATGCAATGTAGTGTGTAAGTAATACTAATATAACTAATCGCAACTACAAATATCTATGTATATGTATTTATGTATCCTAGTGCATACAAACAGTTTAGAGGATATAATAAGTAGCACGTATAATAAAATCAGCTCAGCTCAAACTCCCAGTTTGGCCTGGCTCTTCGTTTCGTTTAGCTTTAGCCAACATCCCCACTTGGGCAAATGGTAAAAGTAAAAATCCTATATTCAATATCACAAGGGGAGTTTTTATGACAAGAACGGGATAACTCGACCGAAATGAAACTTATCCCTTCAATATGTAATCTTTAATAGTATAGAACACTAGAAAAATATCCATGTATGTATCTCTAATACAAGTTTCACTCTCACTCTTCTCTAACCTTATTCGTAATACTGTGAAGCACACTTATTTTTTTACGTACTTTATGCTCCATATTCAATCTTACGCGTAGCCAAGTTACAATACACGTACCTATCCCCCTCATCTCTAACATAAGCACAACATAACATAACATCATCCCGATCATAGAACCGGGTTACTAGAAAGTAGAAACCTTACGATCTTCGTCCGTAACTACAAATAGTATGTACATTATACAGATATATCCTCTCTATTTAAGTATGTACAGATATATTAAATCATACTATAATAAATATATACAATTCTATATGTAGATATAGCAAGAAAATTTCAAGTAACGGGTAGAGCAACCATCTTCTCCCTTCAAGACCCTTATTCATCTATGTATAAACTATTTAAGTACATATCCATAAATAACATTATCTGTTACATTTTTAACTTTTGTTTATACTAGAGAAGTGAAATTGTATGCACCAGCAGAATTTTCCGGTTTATTCTACACTAACTCATATTTTATGCATCAACCAAAACCAAGGATGCACTTATTTGGGTACTACAAAAGTACGAACGAGCATATTGTTTGTGCTTTCATTTAATTAAAACAGGATGCATAAAATTGTAGAAAATCTCTATGTATACTGCCCAAGCTGGTGTAAAAAAGGTTTCCATTCTGTTTTGAATACCTTTGCCTATACACTACATTCCTATTTAGCAACTACTACTACATGGGTGTGTGTGAATGAATAACTTGAATGAAACTAGAAGAATTTAGTAATAGAAAGTGTCTTTAGAATATACAGAGTGCAATACAATTTAATTTTTCACTTCACAGATTAACGTATTCATGGTCGAAGTGTATCTTGTTACAGCTACAAATCTTTCAAAAGCTCATTTTTATGTCAATCATAGAAGCATTGTCAAATTGTCTCACACGTCTGATCTGATCTGACTAACTGTAGTTAACTACCTTATCCTCTTGGGCTTCTATCTATGTATGTATATAATATCCCTACAAAAGACATATTATAGGCAGTGTTAATTTTCAACTTGTGATTTTAACTTTGCAACAAGATAAACAAATCCTACATACAAAATGTCACCATGTCAGTTGTGAGACTCTTGAGTTTGAGAAAGATCGCTCACTGCAGAACATAAGCAAAATCTAGAATATCCATCACATTAGAATTAAGTAGGCAGTACCATATCATTGTTGACTTTTATGGATTCGTGTAGGTAGGTACATGGATAGATTAGAGGTACCTGAGCTTTAGGTAACACTATTAGGACATGACACGCTTAAAAATCTAAGGAAAGCCAAATCATATGCAATAAGATCCATTGATACTAAATACACAGAAAAATAGCGTGAGAACAATCCCGTGGCATGGCATGGCAAAGGTACATTTATACATTACCTATGCATTTATACATAGAGATTGTCCGTAATGCTCTCAAGTCACCAACAAAGGGCTCTAAACAATTAAAGAAACAAATAAACTACATCAAAAGTAACTTTGACTAGCATTCATTCATTTCACTCCAAAGATGTTCACCTTACCACGATATAAATCAAACCACAAAGAAGAGAACACTTTGGCCTAGCCTATAAATTGCCAAAACGAAAACATTACATTAGTTGGAATTACATTTGTAATTTTTCTTTGTCGAAGGAGACATGTTAAATGTACCCTTTCTTTTCTCTCCTAGCTCTGGTCTGGTTTGAGTTGAGTTGAGCTGACTTGACTTACAGTGCAGTAGTACTAGGTTAAAATAATGTTAGAGAATAGATGGATGTACGTATATATGTACACGCAAAAGAAAAGAAGATGAAGGATCAAACCAAACCAAGCCAGGCCAAGTCAAGCAATCTAGCAAAGCAACGACGAGAAGAGACCAACCTTGATTTTTACAACACAGTACACAGCATGAGTCTCTTCGCCAATAAATTAATTCATCACAAAGTATAATTCTAATTCTTCTATCTACCATAACGTAAGTTGTAAGTTGTAAGTACTAAATAAGATTTACTTATCCTCTGCAATATATATGAGGTGATATTAGTTATATGACTTAGATTAGTGTGGAGTCTTAAAATGCATTTAAGATATGTATGAACTTATGACGCAGGAAAAAAGACTCACATTCACATAATACCCCTACTAACCCCATGAGCAATTAGAATCAAGAAAAAACTCAAATTAAATGCTTTTATTGTACAAATACGAAACAAATTATGCGCACCCACTACCCACTCCAGTTTGCCATCTCACTGGGTTAGTTGAGTTGACATGATTCAAGCCAATCCCTCAATAAGCTCAAATAAGGTAAACAATTTATATGAAATGCATCATTTACGACGAGTCAAGACACCTCATTAAATCCATAATTACATCCTCAGCAGTTCATGATGATGAATGATGAGTAGTGTTCAACTGAGCTCAAGGTTTAAGTAGTTTAACTATTTCATTTATGAACGAATCCCCTTCTATGCATTTACTTTTGCATTCCATCATACCATTCCAACCATACCATACATCACAGACATATGTACATAATAATAATCATATCTAAGCACACGAGATGTTATACTTCTTCTTCTACTAAACCATAATATCATACACCAACAGCATGTTCACAAGAAGGGCTATATATGAGCCCATTAAATAAAAAATATGCATTTGTTTAGGTACTTAGTTGTAAATATGTTATATCATATCTAACTATCTAGCTTCGTTGGACAGTTTTTCAGTTAAGGCGCGATGCCCAACCCTCATTTTGGCCAAGTCGAGTCAAGTCATACTGTCCAAATCAAGAACTAACTGAAATGAAAATTAGTGTGTGTATGTACTAATGTTTTATTATGTATACATGTATACTGTACCTTACCAGCATAATTTACATCATAGTAATAAAATAACAAACGCTAATAATTCTTTATCATTAAGTAATATTAACTCAGTAGCGTATCTAGGATGACAACAGGTGAAAACAATTTTCTGAACCTGGCCCTAAAAATTATTTCTACTATTAGTAATTATACATATGTTAACATAGATTTGTACTTTACCGTTTTGTAGTATAGAAAGTAAAGAGACAAAATAGTATACGTACCTGAAACACAAAAAAAATCATATAATTAGTTACATGTTTATACTATCGGATTTCACAATGCAAAATAAAATACTTGAACTTAATTCCTAAATACTTAATTCCAAAATAAGTACAAGCTATATCTTATTATGATGCAACTAAAAGAACCCTGGAAGTATGTCACAAGTAAGCTACCTACCGAGCATCTATTTATTTTTATGTTATTGAAACATTCTTTCAGGGCCGATCCTTCATCCTTACGGCCCTGTCTAACATTCCTTTTCCTTCTATATTCGACATGAGCATGACAGTCCTTTGCAATTAGCCTTTACTTATTTACATATTAGAAATTAGAATAATTCCCCTTATATTGCATAATCTCAATTTCTCCTTCTCAACAGTATGTATATGTATATGTAAAATAAGGTGGGCAAAATTACAATTAAGATTGATTTAGTTCTGTACATTTTTACACTTACTAACCATTAGTTATCCTAAAATGGGAATCTGGAATGTTTTTGATGCGGGTACTATTTATATATAAGTCTACTGCAAATATGAAATGGTTGTACCATATTATTTGATTTGACAAAATGTTTAGCATGACAAAGCTAATCAAACAATGTAATCTAGAGCTACCCTAGCGAGCTATAGAGTATAACTGTTCCTAAGAGACTGGATTGTGGTAACTGCGAAAATGTAACAAAATATTGACAGTTTTATCGTCACCCAGAGGACTCAATTGAAGAGTGAGAGAGTAAGGATAGCATTCGCCGGAAGTTTAACAACGGATGCGCCACTAAAGCTAGGCAATTGATTCAATGCTTTTACTAGAACTAGAACCTAATATGTTTGTTTGTAGTGAGTGAGCTCTGAATTTTTTCCTACGCTAGTCAAAGGCAAATCAATGCAATGGAGTATTATAATTTGTCGAGAGAATCGGCTCCCTTTCATAAAGCAAACACAAAACTGTTCATTCATCCAACTGAACTGAATCGAAATTTGAATAGATCCTTCGGGTAATTCAAAGGCGCATCTTTTAATCTAATCGGATCTCATCGCATCTCATCTTCTGCTCTCTTTAGGAAATTTCTTATTGCTATTGTTAGCTCAGCGGAATTTTAAAAGAATGAAATGAGCGTTAAATATTAAACAGCCGAAACCAGAAGAACCAGAAAAAGAAAACCAAAGGACAACATTTGTCTTTGACTCGTTCTTTGTTGCTTGAGTACTTTCCAATTTTTTCTTCCTTTGCATCATCCTTCTATCTCTAGTGTTTAGATCTGGCCTGATTTTGATTATATTTCTAAAACGCAATTCTTATTCACCGCGCGGTGATCACTTCGCATCAAGTCTTATTCTTACTGTCCCGATCTCTGTCTGGCATGGATTGGTAAGTCAACTCAACTTTGAACAAAAAATATCATGCTCCTTTAAATAGAAATAATACTACATATTAAGGAACTATAATCCTCTCGCGATTCTGGATAAAGGAAAACAAGTAGTAGAAGGCAGAGGGTAGGGAAAATATTGTTCCTATAGGAAAAGTTTAGCTAACTTGAGACGAGATAAGTTGACGAGAAAAAAATTAGGCAAAGCCGAGCAGAAAAATGAAATGAAATAAAAAGAGAACTTTTACTCTTGAATAGACATGGATGCTCAGATCCTCAATGGCAGCTAATGGGCATGTCATACGCAAAGGTAGACCGTTTCTGAAAGCTTCTCACTCTCCGTCTTCCTATCTTACATTTACATTAGCTATTCTCATAACAGTAGTCCTCTCGTCCTTTCTAATTCATAAATAATGCAAGCATACAAATCATCGATTTCTTCCTTTCCTTGTCGAGACTTCCTTCCTCGCCCTCTCTTACTTTATACTACTACACTGAATTTGGAATTGTCCTCTTACTACTTATTATGTTACTTACTACTCCTCTTGTTCAATTTAATCTATGCATAAGAGATAGGATGCAGGCATGTATTGCACTACAATAGCCCCGTCACACAACTAAACAACAGACTCAACCAGATCACATTATCAAAAAATCATCCTTAACACGCTTCCCTTTCCCACCAACTCAAACTACACTACATTACACTCTTAACCGATTCCAACTATTTTTTCATAGCCCCTTCCTAGTACATCCTCACTTCACGACCCTCTCCTTTAGCAAATGTACTGCATAACTGTCAAAACTAATTAAAATACTCATCCTTTTCCATATTAAATTAATTCTATTGTTGTAAATTATACCATTTACAATGATTAAACTTCTTCCGTCACAAAAACCACTAGAGAACCGTTTCCCAAAATTGGTATTAAAGAATTTCAACTATAATGAGTTTAATATCAAACCCGATTTCACATGAGTTGGTAAAATTCTATAGACTTAAAATGCTTCTTTGCGTTGTGTGTAATAATTTATTTAAGATAACAATAAAGAATAGCATGCGATTTGTAGAACACGTCATAAAATATATAGAGTGGATCAGTTCAGGAAATTCTCCAAATTTTGTATTTTCATCTGTAGTAGGTTTATATCTGTACGAAACAAGTCAAGTATCTTAATCCTTAAGAAGTAGCTAGCTACCTACGTAAGTAAGACACAAAGCCGCTTTGTGTCTATATTTCACTTACAGTGCAAGACAGTACTTTGTACTCAACCATTAAGTCAGTCTTGGAGCTCAAATCAGAATCTCAGTTTAATCTCAAGACAAGACAGAGCATCCGTTCAAGAAAACTAATAGAGCATCACCCCTTCACTTAAACCGACTCTCTTGTCCTTCGACATTGGAAGAAAACTGACAATATACTTAAGGCATACTATAACATTTTCTGGCTTCTAAAAGGAAGGCTCCATAATATCTAAATCTATGTATGCAACAACTATATTATATCAGAACAGGAAAGCTAAACGGATCACTCTTGTGTCAGAATTAAAATTATGTCATTGCTAATAGTTACTTATTTGCCTTGTAAGTAATTATTATAACGTAGGTAATGCAGTGTTTACTAAAGTGCTTAATACATCCCGACCGTAGCAAAACACAAGTAAATGCTTGGGGATTTAGGATTTAATACAAGTTGCCATATTTTCATTATGCATTTAATTATCCTGTTGTAAATTACATAACATATAGGTA
The DNA here is from genome assembly GCA_034694165.1 of Tomocerus mixtus. Classification (NCBI taxonomy): domain Eukaryota; kingdom Metazoa; phylum Arthropoda; class Collembola; order Entomobryomorpha; family Tomoceridae; genus Tomocerus; species Tomocerus mixtus. The sequence continues at coordinate 16,439 of JAQFYC010000766.1, forward strand.
ATATTTTAAACTATAAATGGATCATACATGTATACATGATTCATATTTATTATAATACGTATCAGTTGATTCATGGTTCAGTTCAAATTAATATACAATATATATTATTGTGGTTGGTCCATTCATAGAGTACAACATTAGCAGTATGTGTTGTGTCCTTAGTTCTTTTGTAAGTATAGTATCAGGTATTTATCAGGTGAAAATATATTTGTTATATAATAATACATGGATCTGAAAGATAAACTAAATATATGCCTCTACTGATATACTTTTAATTTGAGCACACTACAAAGTTATTTATTTTACGTGCTGTACCACGAAATCTGAATAATTCAGATCAGGCGTAAAATGCAAAATCTTAAAGCTGAGGCAATTGGTCTATTCAGTATTATTCTATCTTTATCTTTACAACTGATGATGGCAGGATGCAATATACATGAAAGTTTGCCATTTTGCTGTACCATTATATAGCTATTGGCATATATGTGTAGTACAAAGTTTTAATATAGGTATAATACATGTTTTATTTGTACTGGATTGTTTGTCTTGTCGGTTGCGACCATCTAGTAAATTCTGTATTCATTTAATAGTGGAAAGCATACAGCACGGTACATTCTGCTTCTTCCTTGCCCTGGCTGCACCTTCTAATATCCTCTATAATAAATATAGTAAGGCTTACGATTAGTTAGCCTAGTACGATATGTAAGTATCAAGTGTATGTGTATATCCTGGCGGAGGTTAAGCTTTAGCTGTGCTTCGCAATAATTCCTTTCCATTTCTCACCATAATAAAATCTCACATCACAGTGTGCCATATCTTCCCTGGTGTTCCGGGAATAATGATCGCAGGCCATAAAACATTTAGGAGAGCCTTTCCCCCATAAAGATTCACTTTGACTGCTGTCCTCTCCTTCTTCTATCACTTCTACTAAAATCCCTGTCTTGCCTTGCCCTTCTCCCAGCCATCCAGTTTCGCATCATGAGCTCTCAAACATATTACTTTTCATCAAACTATATCAGCCTTCCATCATTCCATCAAATAACTCAACAACGGCGACTCAAACTCAACATATTCCTACTTAGACACTTATTTGGAGTATTACTCTTACCTATCGGTACTAATACAAATTACAACATAGCCACTAATATAGGAGAGGACAAACTGACAATGGATGCAAGATGTTTGATATCTAACAAACATATATCTAGGGGATTCTTTATTTATTAATACAGCACCAACAACGAAACTAATCACGTCACAATCAGAATTGCTATTACTACTGTGCTCTTGCAAGATTAGAAGAAAATGTTTGAGTTGGAGTAAGAACATACAATACGTGAGGATCATAACCATAACCGAAATTAGAATACGCTCATAAACATAAACTTTTACTCATAAAAATAAGAATAATAAAATGCTTTAATGCCCTAATTGATTTCAACTCTTAATAAATAGCATAACCATGCAGGATAGGATGCGAAGCAGGAGAAAAGTCATCGTTCCTCAGCATGTTTCTTATTCTTGCATTTATTTTCGTATGGCTAACCCAGTTTCATTAGTCATCATTTTTATTCACCATAGCCAAAAACTCAGGCATACGGAACACTCGAAAAGGAAAAGATTGCAATATGTACCAATAGAAACATAGTATCGTATTTTTGGCTAAATTATGATTTTTAGTTTATTATGATCTCTAAAAAATCTTTGTTTCCTGGCTGGAGCCCAATTTCAATAACATCTCATCTGAACTCAACTCTTGTAAAAGAGTTTAAAGATTAGTGAAGCCAAGCTCTTTAGAACAGTGAACAGTAACTGTCCTTGAGATGAGACTCGCTTAGAAAAACGAGTTAAAATTTATGAAACTTCATAAATATTAAAGCTCTAAAATTAACACGACATAAATAAATACAACTGTGGCTTACAAACAAAACCTTCCTCCTTCACACACTACACTTTAATGCAGGAGGACCAGGACAGGACAGCAAAAATGAAAAAAACTCATCTCTCGTCTGCCAGTCAAGTCAACTCAAGTCAGTCAGTCAGTTCAGCTCTGTTTTCTTGACGGGGTTTAATTTTTTTATAGCCCTTTCAAACCACAACAGATTCATCGTCGTCAGCTCAACTGAACTGTGAACTAAACTGAACGGAACAGTCATCTCTTGCGAACAGATAGAAAAACAGGAGAACTAACGCTGCTAACATCACATCACATAACAACCGGCTAAAGAGGGGAAATGACATAACAGCGAATGGCAAGAAAAGGTTCAGCAATACTTCTAACTTCATAATAATGCAATCAAATAGCAATAGACCTGAACATTCTGTTCCAAAGAAAACGGAAAAGCAAGGGACAGCACAGAACAAGAACAACTCACAGTCAATAAAGTGCGAATTACCAAGAGGATAGTTTATTCTTTCCTCTTCTCCTATAATATAACATTACATCCCCACAGACATGTCTGTCTCTACAATCAAGTCACCCAACTCTATTATTCAAACACTAAAGCACCAAACTAACTACATAAGGTGCCTACTCTAAACTCCAGTGTAATATACTTTCTACATATACTTACTTACTTAGATAACACATACATTCTCTCCGTAATAGAAAAATCTACTTTACACGTACATAAGTACTACAAGACCAAAAAAGACGAGGACAATGATGAAAATTAGGACCATTGGAAAATGTCTTGGTTTAGCTGGACGAGTCATCCTCATCCTGTGAGACAAGATCCCATAGTTCACGCAAGTTGACTCAAGTCTGGGGAAGACGAGTAGAGCAGAACAGAACACATACATACATACTGGAAATATAATACGAGGGACACTAACTAACTAACTAAGGGCAATAGAGCACAAGTACCCAGGACTAAGCCAGGAAAATAGTCAACCTAGGAGTTTATATACATAATATAGTTCAACTGACTGTAGAAGGGGAAATAACATATAGAAGTAGAGCAACATGAACCAATAAGTTCTTTCACTACTACTGTAAGTGAGTGAGTGAGCTAAACACTACTGGAACAGAGAGTAGTCGTACATAGTAGAATGAAAATAGGTGGTATGCAACGCTATGGTATGGTTTCGTATGGTATGAGTACAGATATTATTATATGGAGCCGTCTTTGGCTCTTTCTCTCTCTCTCTCACTTATATCGTCCAGAGAGTTAGAAATAAATGGCAATCGTTCCCAGGGAACAAGATCTCCTCCTCAATGGGTAATTTCACAGTAATGGAATACAGCGGGGATTGAATTTTCTACTCTAATTGGCTCTGTCAGTCAAACAAATCGCTTTGCGCTGCCTCCACCAGCCAATGCAATGCAATGTAATGTAATGTAATGTAGTGTAATGCTCCTACTTACTACAATAGAATCACTCACTATACTATTTACTCTATTATATCTCTAGCTCTAGTTTAGTCAAGTGGGTATTTCCTATTTCTCCACGAGGTACGTACGGTACAAGTATTAATACTGTCTCTTCTCTTCTCTCCTTAACTGAACTGAACTGAACTTCTCTACGCTTTTGTCTCCCGTTCCCGTTAAACAACTCAACTTGACTAAACTAAAGTATACACAAGCACAGTATACACACAAGAACATACTTACTCACTTAACTTACTTATAGCTACATTAAACTTTCTACACACACTGCTATTCTACTAAATAGAAAATATTCCAAGACATTACGACACAACAATACTGTAGCTTAAGAATAAGAGATGAACCTCTGTGACTAGTATCTGTATAAGACTAGAATAACCAGACAAACAAAACTATAGTGCAAAAAAGAGAGGAACAGGAACAGAGAACGACAAGACACGACAACAACATCTTCAATTCGAATTCTCTTCTCATTTACTTACTTACTCAAGGAAGGCAAAGCAAGACACATTCCCTGACTTCAACTTAACTTGGTCCATCACACTTAAAATAGTTATTACCATCAAATTCCGTTCTAACTTTCTTCTTTCACACAATGCGCACACATTTACATTTTCCAGCAGCTCATCCTCGCTCCTCTGCTCATTAATTGAGGGGAACGCATCTTGTGACTACATACTATACACATAGATGCCTACTAGATAACTGTATTATCTGCATTCACATAGGTATTCTACGTAGGTTAGTAAATTAAGTAGTTCCCTATCCTTGTCTGTTGTGTCTCTATATGTATCGCGCACACAATCTGAAAGGGATGCCATGTAATTGCGAATTATCTAGAAGGTATGCATTTTGCACCATTGTCTAGCTAATTGTCCCCGTCCTCACTCCATGTTTTTATCTGTAGATAAGGAGACAACGGCAACGATAACCAAGAAAGTCACAACTCTTTAAAGTAAATTATATGCAATGCAACTCAATAGTTTACTTACTTAACTCGTTCACAATAGAGCGCAAACCCTTTTACTTACCTTTCTTCTTCATAAATAAAACAGCTAAAACTGAATGAACATCATAAAATAAACCTCAACTGGTAATTCATTTTCTAAACTACAACTCATGGAAACGGATCAGAGCACAAGGCTCAGTCTAAACAGACGTACAGATTTCCCGAATTGAATCCACTATCTCCAGGGATTTTAATCAGTCAGTCGAGCGAAAACTCAGCTTCCAGCTAGCAAAATCCCAATCGAAATCTCTTCGCTACTTCTCTCTATCTCTCTTCCACTAGAAATACATTCGGATTGCAATGAGAGCCCACTTTCTCTTTTGACATTATAAAACTCTTCATGTTGGCTCTTATATTGGTTGGGGAAAAGGAAAAAGCTCGTACAATAGCAAAGCAATACAAAATACGAATACAGGGGAAATTTATATCAATAATGATTCTATTACAGAGCGTGGCTGACGGGGTCCACAAATTCTCTGGAGAGGATTACTACTATACTGTACAATACCCGAATGTATCACGGAATATAACCTTGCTGGAATGGTAATAGTATTATAGCAGTGCTAAGTAGCAGAAATCATCCGCGAGTGAGTCGAGACTCTTTTCCAAAGCGTATGTTTATTATTACAGGCGCTACGTATCTCTTATCAATACACAATTCACTCTGATTCAATCAGACGGTTATTTAATTACCGAAGTGTTGGGAATATACATACATAACACTGTAATAAGACTCTAATTCAATAACCGATCCCTTGCTACCATTTACCACTTATCAAATGTCATCACGATCCTAATAGCTAACCAAATAATCGCCCACTATACTGATTTCCTCATCCTGGCCTGGCCGCATAGCCTGTCTCATCCATAAACTATTATCTGGTGAGTTACTACTGTTATTATTTGGAACAAAGATGACTATCCCAATCTATCCTGTGTGTACTGTACAATGAATTATAGTGATAACCGTTATGTTAGTTTGAATTTTACAGCTAGATTTGTTAAATAAACCTCGTAAAAACCAAATGAGCAAAAACTCCAATAAAGGCCAGTAGAGAAAAGGAAGATCCCAGTCTCTCAGGCCCAGACACATCCGCTCCGCTGCCCATTTTTTGCATTCCTTCTCTCGGATCCTCTACACTACAATATAGTATAGTCGGATGAAAAAATTTCAACCGTTAGTTCCATTGCATGCCTAAACAATGTTTGAGGAGCATTGAATTTCTTTTAGTTGGGAGAGATGCGTGGAAATTATGTTATGTTGATGAAGGTATTTATGTACCTAGACTTACTTTTAAATATACTAAAATATCATATTACATCTTACACTAATTGTAAGGTAAGACTATTTATTCTATCCACTTTTAATTTTTGAATGTGGGTGTTCTTTCCCTTCTTCCTATAGCTATAGCCTTGCACGCGAATTCTCCAGAAACAAATCACTATATTTTATAAATAGTATATTGCTTTCCAGTATAAAAAGTATATGCATAAGTAAAAAGTACATAATATAACTCTCCTACATACTACTGTAAAGAAAGTAAGACTTGCTAGTTTGGATGATCTGTCCGGTTTGCTTATGTTCTTATAGTCGTATAGTACATAGTTACAGTACAGTACTTTCAAATAAGACCTCGTCTCGAATATAGTTATACAACAAACAGCCTCAACGTATGTAAAATGTAAATCTATGTAACGTACATACTTTTGGATAATACTTATGTACTTATAAAGTACTAAGAATGTATGTGTATAGCTGTGTAACGTTAACTAAAGTGAGTATATCTCCAAGAGCAGCTGTCTTGTGTTTTTCTCGTGTCCTTGGCCCAACCATCAACCAATCAACCAAAAACCAACGAAAAACTTCATCTACAACCAACTCACACTGGCGATAAGTAAGATCAAACTCCATATAATAGTAGAGGTATGACCGTAGTTACATGTACATAGTACTAATACATACATAGCAGTTATTAGGGCCTTCTTCCTTTTACCCATTCTGTATGCATTGCAAAGTATTGTTGACTTGACTCGATTTCCTTTCTTTGATAATAGACTCTGGTCTGTTTTGAACTGGACTGGACTTAAATAACACTTGAGTAGCTTATTTGTTACAGACATTAGTTCGAAAGATGTATGCATTCATTTTATTCAGCGTGCGACTACATACTTTGGAAGATTACATACCAACGTAAGTACGACCATAACAAAACAGGAAAGAATTGAAGAAACAACACAACAACCTTCCAATTTTCGTATTCCTACGGGACGAAAGAGTTAGCCGGACAGGCGGTGACCAGGTGCTTTTAAATCCTAAATTCATTCCATTTCCATCACAATACCTTTCTCAATAGAAACACTTCATCCTCGAAAACAAGTACTTGTTCTAGCGTAAAAGTTCCAAGGAGGTTCGGTTAGTTGCATTGCACATACTATTACACACACAGCATACCGAAACTCTTCTGCTACTTGTACCTTAGTAGTAAATAAGTACTGTGTATCGTTAGCTACTCCTTTCTTCTCATTGTTAAAGATCTACTCACATCACATCACCTTTCTGTATCATTTTGCCTCTATTACAATACAAACAATTGAATTGAATCCTTATTCCTACAAAGATATACTAATAAATAGAACTAAAACTTACAAGGTACAAGTTCCGAAACAAGAACTAGCCAGAATAATGTGGACGTGTACGCAGAAAATGAGAAAACTCGTTTTCCATTTCCAGAGGCAATACCTATTACTTAACGAATAAGTCTGCATGGTGTGATTCAGATTATGTACATATATCTGTTATGTATCTTGTATCTATACCTAGTGCAAAATGTGATAGGCATATCAATGAAAGAACGAAGCCTTATGTTAACACATTAATGACGAAACTCACAGTTCAGTTTGATGAGACGAGTATCCTATCCAGTTGCATTTAATATTTATCTCTCGGCTAAACTGGCATTATTTGCAGCTTCGCCGAGCATGCAACTGACTCAAGACAAAAGCACGCCTAAGAAATCATTAAATCTATTCTCTACAATAAACAATGGAGAGACAATCGCTAAGAAATGATATTGCTTTAATGGCCTAATCCAAGTCAAGTCAAGCCAAGAAGAGAGCAAACCTATTATTTTATTTCACTGAGCATTGAACTGGCCTGGCCTGGACTAGACTGGACTGGAGAACTTAAGTGGATTACCTCTACCTGACTAGTATTAACAATAAGTATAGATATTTACTATATCCAACAGAAACACTGTACTGTGGATACTGTGAATCTAATTGCCCCCGTCACTCAGCTATTCTTTAAGCAAATGAACAAGTATCGACATCGACATTCCACGCTTCTGTTTCTCTTTTCGATCCTCATCTAATCACAATCACAACATACACAATAAAACCCGTATAATGTAATTTCTTTATCTCTAGCCTAGCACATTATACACTTTACACTTTTACACTCACTCCTTTCATCTCATCTATTCCATACACTTTCCAACTGTTTCTATTTCTATTAATTCTTTCTGCAACTTTTCTTTTGTGCCATTACATTGCAATCCAAATTAAAGAATGTGGCCTCTATAGACGGCACACGAACAAAATGAACGCCCATTCAAATCCCATCGCACGTACACAAGGGACATTGTTTTCTATCCAATCGAATACCATTCAAAACGCCTTCAAGTGTCAAATCTCTTCCCCAATGTTTAGATATAAACTTCCTATTTCAGTTCCTACATATATAACAGTTAACAACTTAATAATTTCCTCTTATAGGCAAATCCCGTTTAGTTTCTAGTACCTACATAGTGTAGTGGAGTAGAGCCTAAAATGCACCGAGGTACCTAAGGCTAAATTGAAAACTCGACAAGTCGTCAGTCGTCTTGTCATGACACGGTCCGTCGGAGCAGCAGAACAGAACAGAGAATCAAAGTAACGAAATTCGGTTCATTTTAATTCACCTCCCTTTCGGGATTCGACCCTAGTCACTCACTTGCCATAGTATAACATGATATATATATTATACACCAACTATACACACTATATAGCAAACCCAAGGAAAACAACCCTATTTGTATCTAATATTATCTAACGGAACATACATAACAAGAGCAAAACTGATTTTCATTGCTTCGTTTTGTAATATTACATTTTGACTACCATAATTCATTTTGTAACTTCAGCACACTGCCCTATGTGTGTATTGTAAATATTATAAATGTCCCTGACACTTTAGCTTGTATAAGCTTAAGTAAACTATAAATGCAATGTCATACAAGTTTCTCTCCCTTTATTCTGATATATATTTCAATATTTCCATCAATTTACCTTCGAATTCATGCAAAACGAAAAGGCAACAAACATTCATACTAACTTATCCTTACATTGTATGTACAAAATTATAGCTTTGTAAGTAGCATTAGCTTATATAACTTTGTTTAAACTCGGTAAAATTATATTTACTATAGGTTTAGCAGGTCACGTATGATTAGGTGTAAAAATACGGGCGTCAGTTGGAAGCATGCATAATCAAGTTGGTTTTTGGTCGCTCTCGATTCTACCACGCACGGCAGCGACCAACCATTGAATTAAAGTTCAGTTTAGCTTTCCAACTAAACTAACTAACCGACTAACTCACTCACTCAGAGATATCTGTAGATAGATAGAAAATATTATAGTGGCATGGCATGGTGCGGTGTGCGATAGTTGAACAACCCAAGAAGGGCTTAGTCGTAGCCACGCAATGCCCACCAAGGTCTTCATACTGATATTGGTATCATAACACAAGTAGGTAGATAACATAGCCATTACTAAGCAAAAGTATTAAACTACTTACTGTACCTACTCAGCTACCTTCGCCTTCTACTTGCTAACTTGCTACAAACAACCTTCTCTCTAGTCTGGCTTGGCCTGGCCTGTTCTGTAATTCAGCAGATGGTCCATGGAGGAATGGAATTGTTCCTTGTTCAGAGTTCAGTTCAACTCAAGTCAAATCCAAAGTTTACATCACGCTGCATTTCGTCTACTTTTGTCCTCATACAAATACAATGCAAGGCAAATCCTCCACATATTCAGGACGGAATCTTCCACCAACCCCTTTCCTTCCTGTAAATATACTTATTGTTTGCCAGCTTAGTTAGCTCACTTTCCTACATGTATTATGCAATTACTCTAATCTGAACTCATTAGCTCTCTACTACATAAACTCTTTTCTTATTTATATTACTTGTTGCTTGACAGTGAAAGTCAAAATCGCAAACCCTTTCACCCCTTACTTTACATAACAGATATTGAAAAATGGTACAATGTAATCCAGATATGAACGTTTATGGGTTAGGGTTCAATTCTTTGTACATATTGTGCAATGTAGTCAATTTTCGTTCTAATATAATAGTACTACTGATTACGACTATGCTGTAAATTATAACAGTTTCAATTAAAGTTCAATATCACATTACATCTCCTACACACTTTGTTGTGTTGTTTACAATTTAAAAATTCCTTATCATTTTTACATTTTGCGACAGGTGCCTATTGTCCCTAACTAGGTAATGCACAATCTGACTTTGGTCTGACTGACGAGTATTTTAATAGTAATTACGATATTTTATAATGTCATATGTGTGGGTTTTATAATGTGTTACATTTAGGTAGATACAGGAATACAATATATAGTATAGTGTACTTATGTAGTCAAAAGTTACGGATAGGAGTTAAATACATATTGTTCAGTAGATATGATAAACACTCGATTTTCCCTAATTATTTAGCGAACCTCTTTATCATGTGAACAAGATAAAGACTAAAGTATGGACAAATATTCCAATCACAAACTGATTCCTTGTCATTAATGATTAGGTAATCCATGCGCGACGCAATCATATTTTAAATAATATGTTATGCTGCATTTACCACTCTACTAATACTACACATAAAATATTATTAACTTTCTTGTATAAGTGATTTATACTCACACTTTGTACACTGAACAATCTATCAGTATCGATCACATTCATACAACTACAGAGTCATATCATCATTGTACATTTTATTTTCAGTTCCTCTGATATTAAGCATGTAGATACTACATGTCATGTCATATTCATATTGAGTCATAATCATAGTCAATACTGAATACTGTACACAGTGTTATTATTATTATTACATATTATTTAACTAACAAATGCATATAAACTTGAGTAGTATTTATATCGTAAACGTAGGTATAACACTTTCCTATGCATACAATATACAAGTATTTAACTTTTTACAACGGTTTGGCTTACAAGTATAGTTAAGTAGTATCTGTAGTAGCCGAGTCTACGCAAATCAAAAAAGCCTACCCACTTTTACTCATTCTTTCTGTTTCTCTTGCCCATTAATTTTTTCATCATGCGCACACTTACAAAATACTCCATGAACTCTTAAACAAAGTGTAGGTATTACATTCTGTCTGTCTCTAATGTAAACTAACACTAACAGCAAATAAAGAGCTGTATGTTCTAAAACAGAATACATACAGTAGCTTCTAATGTAATGTTCCATTTCAAGTAACAAATGCCTAAGCTATTTGAACCTAGTCTTGCTATTTGATAGTTTTCATTGTTAGTAGTTTCCCCTTCATTTCTTAGAACACAGATTATTACACGTTGTCAGACGGACATCACATTTAAGGTTATCCGAATCCAACTCCAAGACAAGAAGGGCATAGGGGAAGGAAGGAAGCAGTACTGATCGTGAGTGAAGAGTAATCGACAGGAGATGATAAAATAGCATGTTTGGAAATCGTTAGGAGCCCAAATGATGGGTCAGAGTCAGACTAACTAACTGTGGCACGGTAAACTATTTACTAACTTAACTTACTTACTATGTAAAATATACCAACATAATATCTTAGCACATACAGAATACAGACAGACAACTATGTACTTAGCAGTTGAATTTGAGTTGAGTTGTTACAAAAACTGGAGCTAAGACTCTGTCTGGACAAAAACAAGTGCCGATGAAACTACTACTGTCAATTCTTTACACTACTTCTCAACAATATGTAAGAGAGAATACTAAACCATCTCCTTTCCGTTCTATCTTCTACAAAGGATTTCACATTGCTGATAAAATTCGGGTAAGGTCAGCTTATTGTAATCCATCGTAATGTTTTATCTTTTAAGTTCTCTCAATGCTCAATGCAATCACTTTTAACGAAGTTCCGTTGATGGATTATTCTTCATGAATTTCGTTAGTGTACTGTACTGTATTGCAGAAAATAGCGCTTTTCCTACATTCTATACTAGCGAAAGGTAGAAACTCTACACATCATCCATTTTTGCAATAAAATTGGGATACCCGAGAAAAATAAGTACCTTTTCGGTTACTACTGTAGTACAATGATAATGTGATGAAGTTTACAAATGTAAATGTATTTGTTGCCCTACCTGTCAATAAATATTTAGAACACTCAAATAGAGATGTTACTACCCGTGTCCTAATAGTACATACTACTGGAACGGGTATTAGTAAATACGTATATGTAATCACCTACACTAAGCATATAAAAATATGTTGGTATATAGTATATGGTGGTACATACAGTTTATAAGCTTCCTGACTGACCGTGAGCTAAGCAGCCGAGGTTTTTTAGAGTCAGGCTCGAAAGTACAAGAGCTATGAGCTAAACAGTTTTTGTGATGACTCTTAATCTTGGAACCAAAACTATTCCCGATCAAAGTCTGCCGTCAGTTGTTCGAGTTCCCACACTTTAGCTGTGCCCGATTCTCTACTTTTCTACTTTATACATACAATGTGTACGTAAAGTATACAGAAAAGTGGAGTCGATCAAGGAAAAAGCTTACAATTACATACATACATACATAGTAGATACAGTACTATACCTACTTAATCTTTCTCTGGTAATAACAAAGTATACACAGTAAATATATGATAAGAGTGAGTGATACACAGACATGAGACACTAACATAGTAAATAGATAATAGGAAACCGTTCTATATACTAGTACTTACATAAATATACACTACCTTCAATATATTCATGTTACATACGCCTACACTACCAAATAACATATAAACAAAGACCAATTTTATCAAATAAACCTTATCTCTTCATTTTCTACATGTAGTACATATCTCTAAGCTACAGATACATATATGTTACACACTATATCATTCTTTTGATTTTAGTCCACTCGATGAATCCTGATCCTACGTAGTAGAGTTGACTTGGCTAGGAATGACTGAACTAGGCTGAGACACTATTAGCATTTAGTAGTAATATACTACTCTGTTAATTACAGTTTAACTTCAAACTTTAATTGAACCCTAACCAAGAGTCATACGACAATTTACTTACTGACTTGACTTTACCTACCTAACAGCTACAATAATTGGATATACATAAATATAAAACTTACATACACAAGTTTGACTACAAATGCAAACTGCACCGATATTGATGAATATAAATACAGGTAGAGTAGAATGGAACTTGTCTTGCCTTGCAAGGAAAGTAAATGAGCGTACGTATAAACAATATAAACGATAGAGAAAAACAAGTTTGCTTTTTGTCATTACGAGCAAACAATAAAATAAAAGGACATCGAATAGATTACCCGATTGAAGTCGTTATCGCAATAATTCTCCTATACATACAATCACACATCCAATCGATTTATAAAGGGAGACAGAGACATCGAATCTAAAACTACAGGACAGGACAGTCAACGCCAGCCAAGAGCAAACGTCGAATCAAATCAACTCTACTTACTCACTAGCTTGTTTACCTGTCTGTGGTATTATATAAGTCTATTGTATATGCGAACATAGTTTAGCTTCTGCCATATGTAAGTTATGTCTATAGTTATAGATTATAGGAAAGTCTTATCGTTTTTTGGTAACTAACCTACCTACGCTTACGACTAGGCCATTACATAAAATTACGCCAGACCAGACCAGATCAGACCAAGCCACGTACCAAACTATGTATCCAACAAATCCATCAACATCCAAGTGAACATTAACTGAATGTAAGCGAGGTTCTGCTTATGTATGCAACTAACACACAAATAGATGCACTAATCAGAGCTGACATGACATTTATTTTTATTTGCTTTTTACTTCCACTGCTCTCTTTCGAACGCTAACTCTCTGCTTCACTTCATGTCCTTTAGACTCTGACTTAGGATTGGAAAAGAACTATTGCTACACTCTACTACATTTACATACATTCAAACCCACATTCTACATCATCTACATTATACATGCATAATATGTGTACAATATGTAGGAAAAAGAAACTCGACATATTATTAATATATCTTTCTGTGTGAATGGTTTTAGAGGAATCAAGCGAAAGAAGATTCAAACATTGAAACGCATGAGCGTATATTATTTATTTTTATGAAATGTCGTACGTATTACTTGGGTCACTTGAGCCGTAGAATGCCGTGCGAATATGTAGAAGTTGGACACATTTAGCAAGATGATATAGTGCAATATCTCCACACTAAAGTTTTCCCGTATTTTCTCAGTGACAGGACACGACTGTTGTATTTGTATCTACAACTACACAAGTACTTGACTTAAGGGTAAATACTTATAGTGTAATTTAGTGAGCAAATGATATAGGAATGCAATGGGAACTAAAATGTGCAAGTATGCAGATATAGATTTCCTATATAAAATACATGGATAACTGTGGCAATACTATGTATAATGTATGTACTTATGTAACTATTCAATTTAACTCATTCAGTCGATTCAATTCACCACTTAGGACTTATATACACAACTGGAGAACATAAATGTGGAAATAAATGTGAAACATGAACTCCAACTTATCAACTTCAAACTTGTCTCTCTCTTGCTGTGACTCTCTCCTCCGTCCTGGCATGGCATGGCAAACTTTATAATTTTGCTGCTAAATATTCAATTCAAATGAATGTGCTTTACCGGCTCATTTCCACTACTCACAGACCCAGAGAGCGAATTGGATTTACTTATTTCTCCTCTCCCTCTTTTTCCGATCTGCTTTCCTGCATACATTTCATGCTTTTCATCTAAAACTATGTTGTACAGATACGTACGTAAGTAGAAAGTATATGCAACTATATGTATATCTGTAACCATGCATATGCGCTTACTATGTAAAAGTGAGTATAAAACCAAACCTCTTATTTCCACACTATACTTGATACTAGTACAGCCGTCTTGTCTGTCGGCTTCACTTCTTCTTTAGCTACATTCCACGCTTTGCCAAAAAATTCCCTCTCATAAAAATATTTCATCTTCCACTCAAATCGTAGAGAAAACATGGAAAATTTGCCCTCGATCCAAATCGAAAACTTGCCTAGATCATTTGACTTATTCACTTAGCCTGTCATCTATATTTGTAAAAGAGTAAAAAAATCTGATTGAGGAAAACGTAAACTATGAATGTGAATATTAGTATGAATGCAAATGGAATTCAAAGAAGAGTTTCGAATAGTGCATAGACTAGAGTAGAGAGACAGTTAAATCAAGCTTCTTGCTTACATCCTACATAAACATCACATTAAAAATTGCAGAATTACGTGACATTTTTCTTGTTATTTTTCGTTTATCCAAAACCTCAACGATATTTACAGTTTCATTTTCGTCATCCTATGCATCCCAATGGAAAGCTGGATCCGACTCCAAATCCAAAACCAAATCCAAACCAAACCAAATCATGATCATGTCCTTCGTCCATCACACTCACTTATGATATGACTTAATACTTAAAACTTAGCTCAGAAAGTGATAACGATTTTTTGTCAACTCAACCCAAGTTTACTTTAGCTACAAGACAATTATATCCTGTTTATCTTTACATATCCAAATCCAAAGCAAAAGCTCCTGTCCCAAGAAATTCAATGTAATTCTCTGTCAGGAACTCTATCACTGCTCTTCTACTCTCAAATCCTATCTATCACTCTAGAGTATGTGTACATAAAGATTTTTTGAAAAGAACAGATGTTCGCCTTCCAAAAAGCAAAACCTGTTGCACGCGTGCACACGTTCCCTTGCACCCTGTCCTAGTCCTGTACTCCTGCATTCCCTACTTGTCATGTAGTAGGCTTTGTCGTGTGGTCTGCTCTAGCAAGCTAAGTAGTAGCTATCTGTACTGCACATAAGTAGTGTACTATTTACTATTATGTATTATAGCTGCTCCTGCTTTGTGTAATAGTGTAAGTAGATATAGTCTTATCTATGTATATATTATGTATTACTCTTCATACCTGGCTGCTTTTTATACTCATCCTCAATGTACATACCTGGAATAGTATAGTGAAGCTGCACAAACATCTTCTTCAAACAATTATCAACCAAGTTTTAAAAATCCCTGAACTAAAAACTATTTTTTAGCATCCAATTTATTCTGTAACTGTTTGTACAGTAAAATCAACAAAGCGCAGGAGTTTTAGAGAAGTTAATACCCCGAATCCATTGTTAAATCCAATATACACAATCTTGTCCACACGAATAAATGCATTTAGGTACCTTCCCTAACGTAGTTTACTTACCTTACCTATGACTATGACAGGAATACAAATACAAGAGGAGTCATACAACTCTTCTACTTATGTAGTATAATAAATAAATAGCATAACAAGAAACGAACTCCCAATGACAATACATAGGTAAATGTTTGGGAGTAATCCTCATTGTGATATAAAGTGGAGAGAGACGTTTATTGTAATTTAATAGTATTTAGGTAGCCGTTAACAGTTAAGTTCAACTAACCTGAGAAGCTGCAGCGAAAATAAGATCGAAGGCACTAGCAGCATCACTAGCAACATTGTACAAGGACTCTTCCGGAAGTAAGCCTGGCATTTTAGTGTGATTGTTTCCAACAGTTGAGGTTCCCGAGGGTCCTCCGAGACCGATGCCTATATTTCCACCCAAAATAAGACGCGAGCCACCGGATGTGGTCGTTGTCCTACCACCATTTCCGATTCCACTGCTCTCACTATTTCCACCACCACCTCCGCTCAGAAGAATACTGGCACTCTCAGAGTACAAATCTGACAGAGCTGAGCTCATTGGTCCTGAGGACGGGAGCAACATTTGCGGCTGCATCTGCATGGCAATTGTACGAACAATCTCAACAGACTTTTTATTCTGGAAACAGAAACTCCAGAAGCAGATTCCAATTCCAGCTCGCAACACAGTCCCTCACACTTACTTCACACAGTTCTTTGACTTAATTTATTAGCTAGTAGGTACATACATACAAACAGTATGTCAATAACAATATTTTACATCAACTAAACATAAAAGCCCAGGAATATTGGTCATCTGAGCTAACAGATTTTAAACAGGAGCTAATGTATAATGACATAATTTTATTCTTCACACGCACAGCAAAATTTCCAATGTTAACTGATGTGATAAGAAACAGTTATATTTAGTAAATACATTGAATTTGCTGAGATTTTTATACCGAGCACTCTCTCACACCAAACCAATAAAGTCGACTAAGTTAAGTCATTAACCAAACCAAACGAATTTCAAATCCAACTGTAAAGTATCCGGGTTAACAACTAGTAACCATAAGAATATTCCAGGGTTGTACAGCAACTAACTTACTCTGCATCCATAGTAAGTATTTCCAGAACAATTTGGTAGAGAGGAAAATTAAACCGCAAACGCAACCAGACAAAGACCTGAGGAAATGAACAACACAAGTTCGCATGGATGCTCAGATCACTCGATCCGTCTGTCTCACTCTCACTTTGTACGTTAGATGAATATTGTTCACAGTTGATCAGACTCTAATTCCTCCAATCAAATCATTGAGCTATATCGTATCTACCCGATTGCTGAAGTAACAAAGATAATAATATACCTACGTAATGCAATGTAGATAAGTTTACTAGATATATAGTGTTTGTCACCATTTAACTTGTCCTGTCACTCATTAAGAGAATATCCACAATCCACACTGTAAGTACCATAAATCATAAATTGGCACTGGGTCTTTAGATCACTATAATAAATATATCAAGTAGTTGGTTATGTACGTGTATCAAATAATCCACAGTGAATAGTAAAATAAAGCAACCACTAATGTATACCTATACTACATTTAGCAGTAGCTAAATGTAGTATAGGTAAGCAATGTGTATATTGCCCACGTGATTGCATAATATAATGATAAAGATTGAACAATTAAATAAATAAACCAATATTGCTAATAAACTGATTTGATTAGGGTATTACTGCGAATATAGATTGTAGTATTTCTATTGGTTAATATTAATATGTTAGTGTGATTGTTCAGCAAGTTATTTTACTTAATTCTATTGCACACAAAGATTAACGTAACAATTTATTCTTATCTGTCGATTATGTATTTGGTAACAATAATATACCAATCCAGTTTTGTCACTGTTTGTTGTATGTAAACGTGTGTGGGCAGTTTTAGGAGGACGATGGCAATGAAATATAATTCACCGCAAAACTTAACTAGGGAAACTGGAAGGAAGTCTTTGTTGTTGTCTCACCGATTCTATGGTAGAAATAGTAATACAGATATGTCATGTAGTACGTTGAGCAAGTAAAACTTCAACGAGCAGAGATAGAATAGCGGTAGGAGTTGTGTAGTGCAGTAGGAAGGAAATAGTCAGCTAAATAAGTGTTTTGGTCGCTGGCTCGCTTCGTTCGACGGTGGGTTTCCCTTATTCTATCTATGGCTACGATACAACAACTAAATACGGCTAGGACTAACTTAACACTAGTTGTATTGTATTCTATGGTTACTAGCAAGTAGGCAGCATGTAAAATGCCCCTACTTGCTAGTAACTAGCTAGTAACTAGCTACCGTATGTATTCTCTTCACGTTATGTTTTTGGTACTCACTTTCAGTTTTTTCTGTAAGATAGTGAGTTAACGTACATTGTAGTACATACATACATATACATTGGTTAGGTTAGGTTAGGTGGGTACAGTACAGAATACAGATTACAGAGCGTAGAAATAACAGCGGAACGGAACGACGACGATAGAGATGAGTTTGAGTTGGTTAGGATAGGGAAGAAGGGACGAAGGACGGACGGTTAGAATGAGTTTGAGTTGAGGTAATGGTAATTCAGTAGCGTTCATGTGTTAACCCCGCAGAATTGCTTTATAGAGTCGAATTGTGCTCGACAAGTTGAATAATACCTACATACACATTACATTACACGGACTGAGAGAGAGGGTTCGTTTCGTAAAATAACTATCCTAAGTGAGTAAGACAGAAGAGAACGAAACGAACTCGGGATTCAACCGACTCTGTTGAAAACAACAACCAAAACCAAGGCAATGTAATGTAAATATATGTAAGGGAATAATAATTTTCGTTATTCACTTCACTACAGTTCAGTTTCAGTTTAACCGTACATTACATTACGTACTTACTTCCAACTCAAACTATACCATACCAGAGGCAAAGCTCAGGGGGAGGGTTACAAGTTTCAGTTCACTCCGACTAAACTCCAAGTACCTACATATGAACCTACATAATGTATATACATACATAGATCCGAACCTACAACCTACCCTGGCCCTATCCATCCATCTAACTAATACTTCAGACAAACACGACAGGAAAATCAACGAATCTCTATCTGTATATACATTTTTATATCTTTATATAGATTTGAGATATAAATAGAATATTTATATAGTAGATAGGTTAGGTACGCACTTTTTCTACATACTGTAACATAAGCATAGCATATACTTACTTAACATAGACCACGTTACATTACATCACACTTAAAACCCGGGAGAAAGAGGATATGCCATGCTAGTCCGTTTCAACCTCTCATTTCCATTCGAGGGATGTACACTTAGGGGAATCTTTATTTTCAGGGCTCACTCACTCTCACTCACTACCAGGCCAGGACAGGACCCACAGACTAAAGATAAATCCATATGATCATAACTGCATTGTACAGACTCTCTGCTGCATTGCATCTCTATCTCTATTCGACCATCACCATTCATATTACTATTAGTACCACGAAACCGAATCAACTCGGCATCCCTCGTCCAAAATATTTCCTCCAATTCTACAATGTACCACAATATTGTACAACTACATTTTACTATAGTGGATAGAGAAGCATGAAGATTTAGATTGTATTGCATGCCATGCTTTTATGTGTGCAGTATGGACTATATACCTAACACACTACTTGCCTTGCATGTACGAATTTGAAGTGAAGTGAAGCCAAAGCTCAGCTAGACATGGAGACTCATATCCCCATCATCAGTCAGTCAAGTCAGTCGGTCAGAATAATATAATAGAATTGAAACGAACTAAATAACACCAAGCAACCAACCAAAGTTGCATATTATACTACTAACAGTGCAGTATGATATATATTAAGCATACTTACACTACTAAAACTATGATGCTATATCCACTATTTAAGTATTATTTTTGTTTACCTAAAATAAATGCAACCTACACTAATACAATATTCACAGGAATACTGTTATAATAGATAATACACAAGAAAAGTTAGGCAAAAGTGTTCGTAAAGGGATAATTCATATTATGTAATCACAGAACACTACTGGCCTGGCATGACATGGCATGGCATTAGATCGCACAACAAGTCTCCCCGCTACATTTACACACACCATAATAAACCAATATGGAATAGAGCACGCACGACCGAATTCTATTTTCCCTTGTGATGTGAAGATCATAATACCCGGTTTTCATCATCCCTATCTAGCGTAAAAATGTATTGTGATTTCCTAAAGAGAGACACGATTATCTAACGCTACTATTCTGCATGGTGAACATAAACGGGTCTTTGTCTAATTTTCTCCCTCTCTAATGTTTCCCCTTTTTGTGTGTTTGTACGGATATTATTAGTAAAATTTAGGTTAGGACACCTTACCTGCGTAATGCTACCAATATTGTCTAACAAAAGAGGAGATGAGGAGCATTTTAGATTTGACACATACACACAACGTTTAGCTTTCATCTACTTATGCATAGTAGGCATTGTAGATATGTAAATTTAATTTGCAGTGTGTGTTTGTACTTTGTCTTTATGTGCGTAGTACCGAATCGGATGTACCGACTGTTTTTTGCTGGTTTGACTTGTCTTGACTCGAATCCTAAGACTGCAGTTTTTTCTTGGTGGACATGCACTTAAAAATTTCACTGCAGCAGCCAAAAGAATCGCTCATCTTCACTTTGGCTTTAATCTCATTTTGTTCTTTTAGTTTTGAATGTTTCATTGGATACGTATGTATGTACAAATATAGTGGAGGAATATTAGAAACATTATGCTTGTTGAGCCATTCAGTGTGCAGTTAAGTTTTTAGTTACCAGTTTTAGGTTTGGTTTGGTAGAGTCAAGTCAAGTCAGTCAGTCTTTGAGCCATCAGCTAAAAATATACATTCCATGGTCTTTACCCATTTTATCCTGACGCTTTTGCTTACGCTTCATAACCTATTACTCTTCAAGAAATCTTTTCTACGTCTTTTCAGACTCCTTCATCCGTCCCTACATTACATTAGTTCTTATCCTCTACTTTACTTATAACTTGGCATCCATGGCCGATCCATTGCCGACCAACCGACACAAAGTAGTACTTCATTCCTAACATATTGTACATATATACATAAATGTATTAGGCAAGTATATAAATAATATTGTCGAATCTCTACTCTCTACAGCAAGGCAAAGTAATGTAATGCTATTATGAATCCTGAACTAGTTCTAGTTCCTAAGCACTTATGTGTTATGTATTTACGTATTAGCTAGCCATATAAGAGAACAGTTGATTTGAACTTTAAGCAAAAAGAGTGAGATGAAACGAAACTCGAGTTCTATTAGGTATAGTGATTCACCGTTTCTCGGTTTCGTATTCTTCCCTCACTCACTTGTTCCGTTCCGGCAAAAACTTTCAAACTGCAGATACGCTCCTCTCAGCACAAAAAGAGCAGAAAAGAAAATAGAAAGTTCTACTTCCACTCCTAGCCTGACTTGACTTGAGCTGACTTGACTTCTCTTCACTTCACTTGAGTGACATCAAAGAATAAAATAAATGGACCTTTCCTACACCTTCATTCACACACTTCCATATACTACTGAAAACTAAAATGCTCTGAAAATACAGATACACCTACCAAATATTACATATTTATCTAAGGCTAAAGAAACAACATGCGTAGTTGATGCACTTCCTTTTCCTTATTATCCCTCAAGTTACAATACTTCAGCACTGTGCGTACAGTATGTATGTGTATTCAATTCACTAACAATAAACTCACTCATCGTATGTCAAGTTGACTTCCATTTTCAATCTCATAACGTTCACTTTTACTATCACAGAAGCTTTACGCGTTCTTTACTCTATTACCTACTCCTTAAACAACATGAATCACCCCCACATGCATTACATCACGATTAACATTCCTATAACTAGATTGGGATTTATTTACTGTTAGATAACTACCTAGGGGTTCCTTCCATAATTTGCATTACCATACCATGGGGGAATTGGGAATGCGAAACAAACGGTCACGTCAAATCAACATTTAGCATATCTTTGTTCCCACAATTCCAATAAAGTACTCCACAATGTTATAACGGCTTATTTTCAATATACACAATTGGATTGCAAAAACACTTTCTTTCCTCCCTTACAATAAGGGGCTTCCCTTAGAGCTACGGTACATTTTTTGATATATTATATACAAATATAATCTAACTATATACTTATATCTATCATTTTATATTTAGCAAAAATTTTAGTGTAATAAAAAATAATGTTAGTCACAATAATTAACAATTTGAGCAAGATGACAAAATGAAATGATAATTCGGGCGCAAAATACTGTATTAACAACCGGAAAGAGCACAACATTTATAGTGATCCGATTATTAACGTATGAGATTGTAATCCCAGATGATTTTAAATGACCTAATTGCGTGCTAACAAAAGGATTCCCGAGAATAGCGCCCTAGAAAAATATCTGTTGCCATTGATTAGAAGAGAATGCAGCATAATGATGACAATCAATCACATCTTCCCCAATTTTCATTCTCGTAAAGTCAGTTCCTATATTCCATTGGATTGAATTTATTGTGGGCTTCACTAGAGTGTAGAATTTATGTAACCCAGAGCAGTAATAATAAATATCGCATCAGTATATAGTTGACAGAGCTGCATTTGGAAACCCAAAAAGTATAGCCCTAAAGTACGCCATATTTCTTATGAACAAAACAGTACTGTCGGTACATAGGAGAGAGATAGTAAAATAGTATGTTTTACATTGAGGCGAGAAGATAGATCCAACAGGATAGATAGAATACGTAATGTATCTAATATATTACCATACATTAGACTATGACACATCATCATCTCACGTCATGATACTTTGTTGCTTTTGCCTCAACTAACCAACACAAATTCAGCTCACTCACTCATTCACTCCGTCTAGCTCACAATCAGTTACCCAGACAGTCAAAGTGAGAAAGAGAGACAGAGAAACCATATACGATGGATGAAATGGATGAAATAATTTTAGCAGTCAAGTCAAAGTCATATATTAGTACATAGTACAATGTTACAGTTTCACAAAGTCTCCATATAATGTACTATGTATATTTATGTATGTATATATATGCACATAAGCATATGGGATACGAGAACTCAATACGATGTAATAGGTTGTAATGGAAGTGTAAATGGTAATAATGATGATGGGATCCCAGTTTCATATTGCATCGCATGGTAAAATAAAAATAAAAATAAACTTGACTCAAGTCAAGTCAGTCAAGACAAGTCGACCCCCTAATTCAAATCGACAATGGAATGGAAATGGAAGGATGAAATTTAACTCAGTTCAGTTTAGTCAGTCCGAAATACGAGAGATCCAAGAAGAACAGAACAGTAATACTCTATCTAATACTCAACTCAAACATCAACAGGCAAAAAAAGTAAAAGTAAAGCACGTAGATCAAGTCTAATAACTGTACACTACTCCGTATGCCTTGTATTACATACTTACTGTAATATCTCTACACGCACGTATATATGTATTACACTGCTTAAAACCGAAGCAGATACTAGATACCCGAGAGTTTATTTATTATGTAAGTGTAAATGATGTATAGAAAAAATAAGTACAGATATAGCCTTCAATTTTCCACTATAAATATGCATTTTACATATTACGTAGTAGCAATAGAGCGTAGAGAAAGATCTTTTGTACTGCATATAATATACTTACACGAGAGAGAAGCTTAAGTCAGAAGAGCAGACAAGAAAAACAACAGAGAGCTTATACACTAATACTAGAGACAGAGAAAGAGACACAGTCCGAGAGAAATGACGATGAGGGTGGGTAATTTTTCACAGACAGGGACAGGGTAGCTCCGGATTTACTACACTACACATAGACACAAGAAAGGTACTTTACTTTTTCACATCCATAATATTACGTTTCATTCTTCAGGATAGTCGCAGTCATTCTCACATAATACATAAGCGCAGTATAGAATATAGAAAGACTCTTTTCGGCTCACGATGAGTGGGTTGAGTTGAAGTTTGAACAGAACAGTTAAACAATATTCTCTGTGTACATAATACACAATAGATGCAAGAGCAAAATACAAAATGCATTGCACATTTAGTATTTTAGTTTATTTCTGATGCGATGTGATGTGCCGTGCACGTAAGTAGTAGGTACTAACTACAAATACAAATAATATTCCTCTCTCTATCTTTCTGTCTGTCTCTATGATGAACACATATTAGTCTATAGGCTGTGGTCTGGTCTTTCTGTAGTAGCGTAAAGTATGTATATAATACTGATACATAATAATATAAATAAACGCACGTAATACTACATCATAAATATACGTACAGATATTAGGGAGGACGGAGACAATGTCCCAATTATACCTTCAGCAATGAACATGTAATAGTTACCGATGAAATAATGGTACTCTTATAGTTTTCTACCTTTGCATTGGTAGATAACGTGACGTAATGTAAGAATTATTCCCTTCCGCTTCTTTGGGACATACATGCATGTAAAATTGTAAACATAGGTAAAATGTATTATTTTATTTTAGTTTCAAAGTTAGCTACACGCTACATGCTACGGCCAGACCAGGCCAAGCCACAATAGACCTTCGCCGCACTCCTTCGCACAAAAACAAAATAGAAATAGTAATCCATTCCTTACCAATCCAATCCACCAACATACATTTCACCATACATAGAGAACTTGAACTAATGCAATGTAATGGATGGGATGAATGGGGAGATTCAGAAGAAGATCAACCTACATCCATAATATAACTAACACACTTATTCTCTGTCTGCATTAACATTAACAACATACTCCTACTACTTGAATATGTTCTAAAAATAAAAGCACACACAATTCTTAGTGCCTTCGACCCTACTTTTTGGTTTGGTCTGCTTCATCCCCGAGGGCCCTTTATATCTTTAGGTAAGGTAGGTTGTCGAGGTTGTATTTGTAGGTAGTAGGTAGTAAGTAGGAAGGAAAATCTATTTGAGCCTTACATACATGGCACATATGTACTTACTTACTACATATAGTAACAATAATAATGACCCTTTGAAAATCCCTTGAAATTAAGGGTCTATCCGCATCCTCTGCGTTTCGCTTCCTCTTTCTCTTTGGTTTTGTTACGCCGGGGGTGGCAGTGGCAGTACCATACCATGGCAGCATCCCTGCCTTGGCCTGGCCTGGCCTGGACTAACCAAAAGAAAAGGAAGAGTCTCTCTCATCTCATATATTATTGTAATCATATGCCGTCATCTATGCTACAAGGTAAGGTAACTTTGCATTACGCTCAAGAATAATCTAATACCTCGTCTATTCGGGCATTGCATCAAGTACAATGAACCGTATACACTACTAGTGGCATCCCATATTATAATAAATATAAATAGTTACTTATCGTTAGCTGCAACACAAGTAGAAGAGATTAGATTCAGATACAATAGTACACTACAGATATAGCGAAGGAACGATTCAATTCAGTTCTATTTCCATTCAACAAAGAGATTCAACTTATGTATAGAACACTGTATAAATAGATACCTACTACCTACATACATTCAATAGAGCACTATCACTACCTACAGTTTTTCATGATCTAATGTAATGCAATGTTTCTTTTCCTTTACTACCTCATGGAAACTTTTTATAGTTCCATTCTGAAGCAAACTATGAATACGTACACGTTGCATTGTAATTCATGTCGTTGACTATGAGCTACTGCGTACGACCTATTGTTCGTTTTCCTCTACCTATGGCACACCACGACAAAGTACTGCAGGGTGGACTACATTATTATACCTACCTGTTGTCTATTTTGAAGTTTCCAAGTACATGATGTTCTGATCTACAAATGACAATTATGGAAAAAATATAATATTCTCAAGGAATTCTTTTCATTTGGAATTTTAGTGGAAAAATATTTAATCTAATGAAAAACTAATGAAAAAATCTTATGGACGACCCTGTATAAGAATTCCTAAGCGTAATAAGCTGATTCCTGTGTTTGGGATTGAAAGAAATTAAATTAAAATAGAACCGATAGGTAAAGAAGGTAAAACTCAGTGAAGCATTACGAACGAACGACGTACTTATGTCATGTCTTTATATAAGGAGGAAATTATCAAGTCTACCTTCTGGAACCTCATCAGAAGGAAAGGCAGGACAGGTAGTACTTGTTTCTGGTGTTGTAGTATAGTAGTGCTAGTGAGTATTGGTATTTTTATTCCGTTTTTGCCGGCATCAACCAAAATTTTACATTTTCATTCCACCCTACGCCGAAATCTGTTCCCTTTTCCTTAATTCCAGGCCAGATGAAGTTGAAAGTGTATCTATTAGCTACTGCCACTACCTACTGACACTACCTACTACCTACCCTACCTAGCTAGTATTCCTTATCTGTGCACGAGTTTTGAGTGCAATACAGATACAGGGAACAGCTAAGGAAAACAAGTTGTGTGAGTAACGGGGATTTAAAAAATCCGATCGGGACAAGACAACATAGTAAGCAACTGCGTTAGCTAGCGTCTAGACTGCTCCTCGTCCTCCTAATAATATTGGTTAGTACAAGCGCTAAAATGTTAACGTTACAAT
Source organism: Tomocerus mixtus (assembly GCA_034694165.1). Taxonomy (NCBI): domain Eukaryota; kingdom Metazoa; phylum Arthropoda; class Collembola; order Entomobryomorpha; family Tomoceridae; genus Tomocerus; species Tomocerus mixtus. Next base: position 43,012 of record JAQFYC010000766.1, read on the forward strand.
CAACAACTGAAAGATGCAACAGCCGGTACGCGGCGGTGGTGGATGATATGATAACCCAGCCATCCCGTCCACGCCAGGCCAGACCAGACCAGACCAAAGCCATCCAAAGGAAGAAAGAAGCAGGACCACTTATGTATGACTATGACTTGACTAAATCCTATAGGAATACCTAATGCCGAGTCAAACTACTTTAGTTACATACATTTACTCCATTACGTTTTCAAACATCATTCCTTAAGTCCACCAGATCCTCTCCTCGTCCTCCCAGTTCTTCTACTATTATATTACATTGCACTACGTACTTCGTAATACAACAACTAAACCAAACTAAACCACCTCCTCATCTTTTTCATCATGCTAACCTTTCAAAGACTTTGAAAGAGACTGATTCCGAGTTCACTGCCTTCTCTGTTAAACGCAACCGAACCGAAAATCATAAAGCCGATACTCTCCCTTGTTATGTGTTGTGTTCTGTTGTCTTGCTTACATTAGATACGAAAAGGACCGTGTACTGTACAATGCCAAACAATGCTCCCATTAACTAAAACGAAGAATAAGAAAGAAGGACTCTACTAATCCACAGATTCAGTTCACTCACAGTCAGACTAAACTAACTAACAACCTAAATGAAATCGACTGCAAGCATGGACGTTTTACGAACAGTCTGAGTCAGAGTCAACATTAGAAACGCAATGCAATATGCAATGCATGCATATACGAATAATATGCACTTTCAAAAGCATTAAGAGATGTTCATAATATAGACAAAGCCACCCTCTTCTCTTACTTAACTTTACTAATGCAAACTATAAACCAGACAGAAACGAAACAACACGTACATACAATATATAAATATTTATTATAGGTATAGAGTGGGGAATCGCTTGTTTGTTAGTTAACCTTTATTAGTAGATATATAGTATGACTCTTGTCTGTTCTAATCTCCTTCGCTGTTTGCTCTGGCCTTCTTCTCATATTACTATTAGCCCTGTTACGCCATAACAATCCAGACCAAACCAAACTAAATCATGCCGAGCTACGGCTACACACAGTAAACGAAAACGAAACCACCTCATGATGACTTTAAAACATTTGTAACTCCAAAGTTGCCTTTAACCATCATGCTCCAGCCTCCTACTCGTCTTTCTTAATTTAAGCATTCTAACCGCTAACATTGACTCTGAAACAAATATCACGGTTCTCTCAATGTACATTTACATACGCTGCACGAGTATATTCTTTTATTTCATCTAGATAGTGTAAGTTTAGATAGCTATTACCATCATCGTCATCAACTGCTATTATTTAAGTAGCTAATTTAGATTCTTAAAATTGCAAACGACGATATTAATTAAGAAAGGCAGGTTATACATAAACTGAAATATTTTATACTTCAAAGAATAGCTATTAACAGCTCAATTATTTAACGAATGAAAATCAGTTAATAATGGTAAAACTGATGCACGCTTCTTTTAACGATAAATAAATTGTAATCACCAAGCAAGACTACTACTTTTACTAATATACAGGTCTGCAGAATACAGTCTTTATTAAAGCAACCACCGTAAAATCAGTATTAAACCTGCTGGTCCAAATTCACTACAAATAAATTAAACAGATTTTGGGATTACAAATACATACATTCATTAATTAACATTTCCTAAATATTTGGAAAGTACAGATACAGCAATTTGCTACGTTATATAGCTTGATTATTAAATATTTGGCCTTTCCCTCAATTCCTTTGTTTAATATGAACATATTTAACCAAACAACGAACATAATAAACCAATAATTATGTACAGTATTCCATGCTAGTATTTTTACGGTATCTCTATACATTTTTAAATGTTACGGAAAACTATTACATGCATATAGCAGTCAGTTAGTTATTAGTCATTGAAAAAGTACTTGTCTTGTCATTGACAAATCCCTCCCATTTTATATTCATAGATCGTGTATCGTTCAATTCTACAGCACATTAAAGTTACTGTTTACTTAAGGTAGCAATCTAGCAGCAACCTACAATCCTAGCATCCCATTATTACTCCACCGTTGCAAATTAAACATGTCTATCTGCATAGATTACAATATTATTGGTAGGTATGTTGTGCTTATAATTTATACAATGGCAATAAAAACTAGATACATAGTGCATAGATACACAATGCATACAAATACCCATGTAAATTGTAAATGATATGTTTTTTAGTATTTACTCGTATAGATAGACGAATTACAATACAAGTACAAGTACTAAGCTGCAAAAGAAAGATACCTACTTAGGTAATAGAATGAGTAGTGATGATACGGGTCGCACGTCGTACGTGCGCTGAACAGACAGTCCACAACAGGAGATCAACTTATTATTCCTTCCTACCGACAATAAGCGTACCTCTGCTACATAACATATGTATCATCCAATTCCATTATACTCCTCTTAACTCTTACAATATATGTATTACCTATGCACACCATACCATTGCCATGCATCCTACACTCATAAATCCTCGTTAAAGCTGATTGAATTTTTTCATTCTGTGTACCTATAAAGTGTATAGAGAATAAATATTCCAATCCTAACACACCACATCACGCCGCATTAGAGAGAACTATTAGATTATTATACAGAAATGGCTAATATTTAATATGTAGAAGGCTGGTGTTGGTGTTATGTTGGTTCATTTCATTTCAGCTCAGCATCAACATCATTATAGTTTATATCTGTAGCCTACTATACATAATATTATAACTACTATGTGTGTCATAATACCTTAACGCACATTTACATAGAAATAAGTTACGATTACTTTTACCTCATGCCCATTAGCATACAACGACCAATAAAAAAGAGTTCCCCTCAACTCAACCCAACCGCTAGGATCCATAATAAATATACGTGCATCCATCTAATACTTATCTGCAAGTAAATGTGTACATTTTCTACATACGACATGACACGAACCAACAACAATTCTTGTAGAGAAAGAAAGAATACTCTATTGTGCAACTTACTCAAAATACAGGCCCATCAGAAACATAATTTAGCATTTAACAGCACATTAGAGCCGACCAGCCCGACTAGGCTTACTTATCTTAAGTTAGTTAGTTAGTTTGAACAGCATATACAAACAAAGACACGAAAGTCTCTTCTCTCTTGATTTATTTAAACATGAAGAGCAAAAGTAAACTAACGTAGCCTGTAGACTGACCGGGCTAAAGGGTTCAGACTTCAAACCAGACCAAACCAGGGAAAAATAAAAAAATAGTGTAGTAGATGAAACGATGCATGTCTGATAATGGTAGAGTTATGGGGATGATGAGGATAGGATCTACAACTACAAGCTACTCCAGCGTGTCCACACACATTATCTGAATACTTATGCCTACCTTCCTACTTTACTTACTATCTATCTATCTTTCTAAGTATGTACACAAGAACACATAATAATCAGTGAGGCAAAGACAAGGTACATACAACTGTAGAAGGTACTGCTGCTCTGGCTCTGATGGGATGAAAATGTATTTA